>JBCAUI010521800.1:0-11851 GCA_038406195.1 Haplosyllis anthogorgicola | reverse complement strand
CAAGTTAAGGATCTTAACTGAGACCAGGGATCTTAACTGAGCCTAGGCTGGGTTATGCTCCGATCTTAACTGAGCCTGGGCTCACTTAAGAGGCACATTCCTTGGCCATGGCTGGGTTATGATGATCTTAAATGAGCCGGATCGTCACCGAGACCAGTACAACGTTTCAAGAAACCGAAAAGACTATTCAAAAACACGTTTACAGTTAGTAGTTAAACATAAGTATCGAATTTAATTGTTAAAAACAACGGGAAGTCAAGAACATAAACGCGTTTCAGTGTAGCAAAAAAATTAAGCCGAAAGTATAATTTTTTGCAAAAAGTAAAAAAAAAGTAATGGAACCAAAATAAGTAGAAAATGTGTCGATTTTTTTTTGGGGGGGGGGGAATATCCCTCGAATGGTATCGAAACGTTGTGAACCCAACACGGTTTTTCCTGAATACTAAAAATTATATCGAAAGATAAATGCTGTTCATGCGGCAAAAAACGTTTACCCTTTGTTGCGCCTCCAGCTTCTCGACCTCGTGCCGGGCGAGGGGGACGATATACTCCGCGGGAAACATGCCCGCCCGTCCGTTCAACGAGCCGTACAACCATCCTGCGGAGAAAACGAAAATGTGAAAAATTTCAGTCCATAATCTAGAATCTCCAAAATTCTCAAATTAAATTTGATGACAGAAACGTTCCCCTGATATTTAGCATACTTTCAAAAATTCCCTGACTTTTTCCCCGAAAGGAAATTTGCACATTCCTGGTTTTCTAGGGTTGTTATGAACCCTGAACACAATGTGACAAAATAATTTTACGACATGGAATATAACCTGTCATTTCACATCATTCCAAGCATCTTTTGCTTGTACAACGGCTATGTGAGTGAAACATCACTGGAAACTACAAATATCGTAACACTTAGAAATTGGTGCGATAAACACATTTGAAGATTTTTTACTTGCTCTTCTATACACCATCAACGGTCAAATTTGGTATGGAAAACGCAACTAACCTGCTTTGTAGGCGTACATTTCGAAAATGGCCACATTTATATTTCTAAAGCTGCTTTATGAAACGCTGAAGTCTGCTAAAAATTATCCTGAATTCTTTTGAGAAGAAATGTCTTCCTTGCGACAAAAAGAACTTTCTTCCCAATTTTCAAGCCTAATGTCGTTAAAACATCCTGTTTACAAACACACATTATGTTTGTTGTCATAAAACAGCTAAAACTTTAAAACACAGTACTTCCTTTCAGCCTGATTATCCTAAAGTTTCAAAACTCACAAAGGAAGCACTCGTTAAATATTTGCTAAACACCATGCAAGGAAGCTGAAAATTTAATCAAATTACCACCATTCTGAGGCAACTTTGCTTCGCTTTCTGGAAATTTCCAGCGGCCGAGGCATAATTATGATTTACTAAATCTGATGATGGCCGTTAAATCATAATCATAATGTATTGGTCAATTTTTAATCCAAACCCTCTTCATTCAATCAATTGAATCATTAAAAAAATAGTATATTGAATTAAAATCTTTACCAGCGAGCACCCGTGTTTCACATTGTTTTTGCTTTTGCTTAAAATCTAACAAAACTCCACAATAATCCGAAAGTAAACATTTGAAATCTCTGGTAACATTCACAAAAGCCAGCTAATTAATGTTACGCCCTCTCTTTACATTGAACAGCTTTCCACCTGAATACTTATTCATCCATCTCACTGAATTCTGGAGTCGTTCTGATTGATTAGCTACATGTAATGCACACAAGCAATTCACGAAGGAAACTGTCAGCCATTGTTTTTAATATGGAAATCTGCAGTGACCGTGCAGTGCAGGCAAAACAAGGACTGTTTACCTTTACTCCTCATTGTATTTCTCGGACACAGTATGCAGAGTTATTTTGTTTATCTTAAATCTTAATTTGATTTCTCATTCCTACATTTTTCCTCAGACATTTGAATAACATAATGGACTTAAAAATGGCTTATTATTTGTATGACTTTAAGTAGCACATGAGCATAAGCTGCAGTCCGAAATATCTTGTGTAGTTTACGTTGTGCTGCGCGAAATGAAAATAATAAATGAAAAATGAAAATAATTTCAAAATAGCTAAATATCTGAAAAGCCAAATTAAAATACCAGGAATTTCCTGACTTTTCCCTGACAGCAATTTTTTTTTCAAAATTCCCTGATTTTTTCCGTCTTTTAATTTTCTATGATTTGCAGAATTTTGGTTGCATACTTTTTACTCTTCTGGTACTGACACTTCACCCGCTCAAAAAAACAAAAAAAACCCCCAAAAAACAAAACAAAACAAAACAAAAATTGGTGTCGCAAAGACTGTTCTTTGATTAAAAATAAAATAGAATCAGTCCTTTTGCGATTTTGGGGTTAGATTATTAGCGACGCTAAATTCTTGGGAATTTCAGAACTGCTCCACGGCGTCTTAGAGATGCAAATGTGCGCTCGTATTAAAGATTATATCTTGAACACAACGTTACCTACCTAGATCTTCCCAACCCAGATATTCTATCGTCCTATCTCTTAGGAAGTGATTCGAAACCGAACTCATCGTCAAACAATTATCCTTTTCTGCCTTTATCCAGCAAGTATTTAATTACATTGAAATCTTCATAAAATCATAGTCGCTTTGACGGTTGATATCCGAAGGAAATCAAAGAAGTGAACTTGTACGTCCCACGAAATCCTCAGATGTATTCATGTTTCAAGCATCGTCATTCAATATCGTTTGATGCATAGGGCGTTAAAAAGTCCCAAATATGACTAAATAACCCTAAAATCCCAAAGTACACAACGAACAGTATTTCTGGCCACTTGATATTCACAGAGGCACTGTGAAGTTAAGACTAACGTAATTCAATCCATCTTGCCATTTTATTTTAACAGACATTTGAATGTCTAACACGTTTGCTGAAGTTGAAAGAATTGGTGACATTTTCCTTGCGAGTTTTTCCACTGTAGGGTGTTTGGTAAATACTCCCATTGCGGCGTGATAGAGCACACGTTACTCGAGAAACGATCTCTTGCACAATATTTGTACAATTACCCAATGTGTAAAGTAAGTCTTTAAGCAGTTGGTTAAGTGAATACTTTCAACAATTCACCATTTAAATCATTTCATTGTAAAGCTATGGGAATGATACACACACTGTAACGGTAAAGAGTCAACTGTGCATATTATATTTGATTAAGGCGTATTTTTTAACACTTCATTTTTCAAATCAAATTTCTCATCGTTTTTTGAAATCGACAATTTCAAAAGGGATTTGAATAGCTGCAGAAACTAGAAGAACGAACAAAGTATTGTCACATGGCAACGAACGGCAAAATATCTAAATGTTTTTTACGAACAACATTGAAACGTTAGGCTCAAATGCCTTTTTTATTTGACTAAATTGGAATTTAAATGTCGGTATGCAACTTTTGACTTTCACTCCATTCCTCTCCTGGTGCTTGGTGTAGGCAGTGCACCTGAGAACCCGACTTTTGAGTTCACCCAATACATTGTCTTTTTCCTGCAAGACCCGTGACATATCAGCATCTCGAAAACATCCTTCCTTAGTATAACTCTTCTCAAGAAGAATTTCGAAAATTTTACATTTAAGATTCTTTTTTTTTCCCGATTCTAAAATTTTGCAAACTGCTGATTCTGACCGAACGGGCAAATCATCGTCATCAGGTTCACAAATAGTTATAGTCAGCATGAACGTCTGTCAATGCACGTTAATAAAACATTTAAATTTCAGTTAGTTTATTGACATTATATAAACACAGGATTCTGTGGTCAACACCCCATAGTAGTCATACCTTTCTTCAGAAAAGATCGCCCAGGAAAGCTTCACCTCAAGTAAACATTATAATAATGTACTAGTCAACAAGCCCAGAGTAAACAGTATCCTTTTCACAAGTCCATACACGCCAGACAATTAAGTGTTCTACAACACACACAAAATGTAAGGATAAAAACGTACTCACCCTTATCGAGCGTCATCTCCCTGTTGGTGAGTTTGATGATGTCTCCCTCCCTGAAGCTGAGTAAGGTTGACTCTCTCGTAATGTAATTCTTGATCGCCCTGACAAACATCACATTCTGAAAGTGAAATTCGTAATTAGTTAAGGAAAATATACATTACGACCGATTATTTCACCATCGCCTTCAACTGCTGTACTAAGTACGAGCAGTTATACCACTCCCAATTTTACATCGTACGTTTCTGCGTCCACTTCGTGGGCAAACACTGGCGGATCGAGGGTTATGCGAGGGACCAGACCACCTACAATCTTCTGAAAATTTCTTCCTTTTCATAGGGTTTTACGCAAATTGCTCAAATTAAAAGTTGTCACTTTTCACTCGTGGCATGTTATGGTCTAGGTAAAACTTTAAATAGCACTTATGTCCATGTCCCGATTCCCAAATTAAGAAATGGCAAACGACAAATCGTTTTCAATAAAAACCGAGCCGCCATAACCTGAACCTAACTTCCCAAGCAGAGCAATACGACAGGCCTAAAAAGATTTCTGTACAAAACCTGACTGGAGATTTGTGATGTTGGTCCAGATCAAGTCTATATCAAAAAGAAATCATAAACTTCTGTTTGCTTATTTTTTCAGTTTCTTATTTTCTTAGTTTTGCCAAATTACGGATAAGGAAACTTAATATTTTCATTGCATCGCAAAATATAATATCTTTTTCATGTTTATTCATTACTCTGGTGTGGAAAAAACCCCTTGATTACAAAATTTTACATGTGACAAAACTAACGTATCTCTAGAACATTTCTACAGTTCCAACGCATTGATTTAGTGTTGGCATTTCACTGCACAATTAATATTTTATACCTTCACGAACTGGTTCATATTTCTCAGCGCATCATATCCACCGCGTGTAACATATGAACAACATTAATCAACGTTATCAGCATTCCAATAATCATGCTTCGTGTCCATATTTAGACTTTTATCTTGCCATATTTGCAGGTCAAGTATTAACGCTTCCATGGCATTATTATCATAATATCCTGAACATATATTTCCTTCCGCGGCATCACGCATTGTCACTTCAATATCTTTATTCTTCCATTAAGAGGCGTCAAGGATCAATCGGTTAGAGCTTCACTTCCCGTCCTGTTCGTCACTGTCTACCATAAAGTAACCAATATCCATTAACTCTGCTCCGGTGCAAATAATCAATGTTCCGCGGATAGCTGTTTTACTATTTATGGTATAACCTTGCCGTTCCATTAACACTACATGGTATCATTTTGGTTATCATTTGTGAGTCTCCAAGTTTAAGAAAGGATGAAAACTTCCATGAAAAAATGACAAATTTTTGTTTTCATAAACTTATTTCCAACTTTCAAACACTATAAAATACAGTTGAAAATCTTGCACCAGTTCAGCAAACTTCCTTCTAAACCACGGCATGAAATGTTCAAAATGCAATTAACAAGTTCACTAACATTGCAACTGACTTTAATGAAACATTTTGAATAATCCAGGTGAGGTACTAAGTAATCCATCCACAATTCATGATCTACTATAGTCTGTATTGATCCTGATAATGAATGTACTGGATTTATAAGAAATTCTCCGATTTTGGCGCCTCTCCAAATCCATGGGTAAAATTCTTAACACGCGATCATTAAATTTTCTCAAATATGAAGCCCACGACTTGAGGTATTGATGAAAATCTCAAGAAAAGAGGATTGTGTATGTAGACGCATTGAAGAAACCTTTCACGCTTCTTTACTATTTATTTTTACCATGATAAAATCAATGTCAATGTATCTGTTAGGGGTGTCAAACCGTGCTGTTCATGGGGACCGGTTAATCGTGACTAATTGACTGGTTAACCGGTCTGGCCCAGTCTTTGGTAGGGGTACCAAAAAATTTCAAAATTTCTGAACAAACTGTAAGTTGGTGCTCATAATTATGTGTGCATACTATGTAACCCCAAAAATTCAATTCCGAGACCCATTTTAGGAGTCACTTCATGAATCAAAATAGGTAATATTTGTACTGATGAGAAAGTTTTGGTCTCATCTGCTGAAGGTATGCTAAACTGATGTGTATTTGTTAGCCGGAAATCTTGTCAAACAAGTGGCCAGGATGGACCACATGGTCCACGGTTCATCACCAATTGGGACCGCTTGCGAGTGGATAATTTATCCATTTCATATTGACATTTTGCATATTAATTCCCATGTAAAAAGCACATTCGTGTTCGATAAATTACACCTGCAGGACCCGTTCTTTCAAGTTTACAATGGAATGAAACGACTGGCTGTACTGAGCAATGCAGAACATTCCTCTTGTATGCTGGTATTGAAATTGGTGCGTTACTGAGTTGCGGCAGGAGAGGACTCGAGAAAAACATATATGTTGGCCACAAAATACAAACGACCTGCTTGCATGTTATTCAAAAACAGACTTGGCTACAGATGTAGAGATATTCACGATTAAATAAAAGGTCTACGTATCTGGTATTGTTGACTTTTGATAAAAAAAAGAACTCTCCCGCAATAGCACAATCCTTCGGGATTTGTTTTATAATCTTGTTGCTCCATAAAAAGTTTTGTTTTGTTTGCAATAGTCTTTATCTGAACATACTACACATGCTCGCACTTCAGATGTAAATCGATACAAATAATTAGCATTCCTTCAGTTACTTGACCGCAATTCAGGTAACTCGATTAACATAAAGTGCTGATCTTAAACATGGATTTAAACCAAAAGTGGATTTCAGAACATGTAGTTCATCATTATTTATCAGCAAGGTTTATTGAGTTGCTCATGTTAATACAGGAACAGTTGCCTCTTAGTATTGGTGATTATAAATTTGGGTTTGCAGCTGCTGCCAATAACTTTGCTTATTTACGGGAATTTCAAAATTTAAAATAAAACACTAAGAACTGTATATTTTATGCTTTCCGTTTTCTTCTTATGAGATTTGACCAGTCCTAGCTTAATTTTGTTGTTTATTGACTCTGATCTACTGGCTCTCCAAGGAACATTCGAGGTAGCACACATGGCTTTGACGAAGTAATTAGTCTTAAGAACCAGTTCAAATAATATAATGCAAGAACTTGCCTCGACCTGGACTTCAGTCTCTATTAAATGAATGTTTACTGAATGAGATGTTTTCATACATTTTCCGGACATTGAATAAAGGCACAGGATGCTTAAGAACCGTGTGAAAATGACCAGTTCGTCTGAGTAAATAAAGGACCATCCTCAGTCACTGTAGTGTCTGGTCTATAACTTTGGGACACACAATATACATCAGTTCATACAGACACTGTTACAATACGCAAATGACATTGCATTTGAGTTTCTGGTGGGATATTTCTACCAAATAGAAGTGTCTGACCTTTAAAGAGACATTTGGTTACAAACAAATCTTTTGCGTGAAAAACTGATTTTGTCCCTATTCCTCATTGTTCTTTATGACATTGGCAAGGATAAAATTTAGTGTATATAAAAGGAGAAAAGAATTATGACACGAAAGTACTAGTAGGGCATATTTTAAGAGCTAATGCTTGGGTTGGGTATGAAACACTTCGATATCGAATTTAGTTTTCCCTCTTAGGTTAGCTAGAAGTACACTCCTTTGTCCTTGACTCAAAATTGACCACGTTCTATGAGTATGGGTCTTTGGTATTATGTACATAGTAAGAACCTTGAATGGCGTTCGATTTAACTCTGACGGTAACATACATGCACTATGTTCAGTAAACAGTGTCATCTTTTTAATGCGTAAATAAAACAAAACTGATCGCAACAAACACAAAGTCAAATAAACGTCGCCTCCTACTCTACAATCATTGTCCACATGTACATGCAGGATCTCACGTATAATTTTTTAGGTACTAATCAATAAAGATTGAATGATTTAATAACATATTTATTAAATGTGATGTTTCTTACCTTTTCAGTTTCGATGCAGTAAGCTTCGATTAAACTCTTGATTTGGTTCGCCTGAAGGTAAAAGAATAGCATAAATGAGGCATTTTCTTATTTTCTTACATTCAAGTAGTGGTCTGTCAAATGGCTTTGTTGCAATTGGATGTGTAAACATATTATTTGGATTGTCTCTGACGGTTTGCAAATATTATGCATGTCTCTGTGCTGGTTCACGTGAAAACCTCCATTCTTTTCGATATTCGTGCATGTTGCAAAGAAATGAACCCAAAAGCAGCTGGTAAACTGTTCAGTGTATTTCTACATGCAGAACGTGTAAGTATTGTGAACGTACACACAAATACACAACTTCTTATTTGTTTTGCGTTGAAAGTTATTTAACGACACTTTTAATACACGTGAAACAGAGAACGCTTCTTAACCATATGTATGTTGAGTTGACCCAATATAAACAGGAATGCGACATGGATTTCCTACCATTAGACAATATATCACACGAAACCAAATAAATGTACGTGAAAAGTATGTACCGTTCATTAGAAGATGTCCGTGTACACAGGGTGACTATATTAACAGGTGTGAAATCTCAAGAGAACGAGGTGTCCTGATATGGAACACTGACCCTCATGCCTCCCCCATCACCCGACTTTTCCTAGAATTGTCTGAAATGGCCAGAAATGCATTTTCCCCAGTCCGGTACATCGTGCACAAACAAAAACTCGAAAATCCGACTTACCCTGGGTGTATAAACTATGATGTATTTGTTGTTGACATGCAATTGTAAGGCAGAAGGTTTTGGCACACTAACGTCAACTATCTCTTCAAACCTGCCGGGAAATAGGGCAAATCGTTTGTGAAAAGTTATTCTGAACAGCTTTATCCAGGGTGTTACGGACCACAGTGTTATCAGGGCACGCAAAATGTTTTCGAGATATTGTTCAACTTTAAATTTCCAGTATTTATAAAGATCTTGGATGGGAATGAAACAGTGTAATTTCGTCTAGATCCGATTAAATGTTTAGTGCTATTTTCACTCACTGCTACACGGAACATGTGGATAAGACATTAACATAACATCAGTGCTGAATTAATGTACCTGTAAAAGTGAAGAGTGTGAAGTGTATCGTCGAAGAGATCCTTCTCGCGCGCGATGAGACTGACACCTTGATGACTGACTCCGACCAACCTGCACTGTGGGTGAAGTCTTCCTCCCTGATATAAACGAAGTTCATTCGTAATACATGCACATGTATTGGTCCAGTAATCGATGTCAAGAATGCGACCAAATTAGGAATGAGAAGTCCAAAAAACCCAAAAAACTCGTAAGTGTGCACTGTTTCAGAGACAGTATGCACTGTTTCAGAGACTAGCAATTACCTGAAATGCCAATCGGTTAAAACTTACATTGACGGGGAAAAGTCTTGCAAAATATAGAGGCCACTCCCTTGCTTTATCAATGACCAGCTTCTTAACTTGAGCCTTATGGTGGTTGTCCAGCATGTTCCTTGGTGTAATTCTGTGACTCTCTGTGAAACACAAAATTGGTTCTGACAAATTATGTGAAATTTGTAATGTCACAATAGTCATGAAGTACTCAGTATTCTGTGCAGCATTTCTCTCGGTAACAACTGATACCTACCTAAGAAGCTCTTCATCCTCATCCGATCGTCCTTGCTGATGCGTATGCACGCTTTGGAGTACACATCTTGTACGATCTGACAGAAAACAAGGTGTATCAGCAGCGGATTCTCTATCCTCTCAGTCGGTGTAAATATCTGCAAAGGAAACATAATCAACAAATGTTTCAACAAAATAAAGTTAGATGGCCTTCCAGCCGCATGCAGGCAAACTGACACAGCAATGTTTTAACAATTTTTTTTTACAAAAAGCAGCCAGGATGTAAAGCACTAATTTAGTCAACATCTGGTCATTTCTTCAATTCTTTTTATTACATTTCATCCTTCTTATAATGGCTTGTTCATTCTAATATTTCTATTTGTTAGATTAAATATAAATATGCTACGCACTTCTTTCCTGACATTGAGCGTCCACGGCACTCTGTTGTAAGTGAAGTAGGGACCGGTGTTCGGGGAGTAAAGCTCCGTTCTCACTCTCTCCAGATCCCGGAGATCGAACCCGGCGTCAACCTCATACTCATCATCCTCCTGCTGCTGAACACTCCTTCTGAAGGAAGGTTCACGTGCTGCAGGCACTGCAGGAGGTTCAGCTGGCGATGAACCTGGGTGAAAACATAGCCAGTAAAGTAAAACTGCATGCTTTTAAAACGATTCGTTTATTTTGACGACCCTGTAACATAATGAGTTTCATCATGTAATATCCCACTTATTTTCATCTATCAGCAATGCCAGCAGCATGTGCCGATGACTTTTGCTGCCTTAAGTTTGAAAGTTTGAATTTATATCGCCAACATTTGTCACTGCGGTAAACGGACAGTGTTTTTTTTGTTTTTGTTTTTTTGCTTAAATTTAACTTTGTACGAGTACCATTGACACTGAAAATCATTACACCAATAATGCATGCACACTTAATGGTGACCATTCCGCGAACAGAGAGTGAGTAAAATACAGGAGATTCTAATGCTAATACAGAACCACTGACACCCTTAACTTTAACAAGCATACACCAAAATTACTGCATTTTTATGTATAATACTAGTACAGGACTTTATCAGGGTTAGGGTCAAGGTCAAAGGTCATTTTTGGCATTTTCCATATTCAAGGGTTAGACGGTTTAGGATCATTTTCTCGCAGTAATTTCTTGAAGTGAACCAAAAAAGCTTCATACAGCAGCAGGACAAGCATAGTTGATACTGGTAGCTATCTTATATTTCTATCATACTTACTTTCGCGGTGTGAAACTTCACCAAACTGCTGCTAATTTCAGCTTATACTTTGGACAAGTTCGAAATTACTAGATTCTCATTGAGACAATTCCAGATTCTATTTTATTATCCAATTTGGTCTTTTAGATAAAGAACTTTCATGTGCTATATATCAGGATGATTGACGAGTATACTTCTTAACAAACTGATAGTTCTAGTGGAAGAAATTTTGCAACATAATCCATGCGAATTACAGTTACATATACTGATCACCTGGTTTCAGAAACATGAATCCACAATGTGGTCATAAATTATCAAAGAAAATATTTCTGTAAGCCTTTTTTAAATACAGCGTTATCTACCTTGAGAGACTCGAGCACCTAGTCTATCTACTTGCATGTCAATCATGTAACTAAGTGGTCTTTCACAGGCAGGTAGCAGTGTACTAAAAAACCTAATCCTAAATGAGACCCCTGTTCCCACCCTGAAAATGCTTCGCGAGTACCTACCTTCAAAATCAGCCATCCAGTCAGAGCGCTGCCTCACCTCATGTCCTGTAAGAGGAGGGGGAGGAGGGGGTGCAGGGATACCTTGGTTACCAGTAGCAGCAGGCGACGTGTAGCGTGACAAGGCAGGTGAAGTGTCCACCACGGCCCGCGCCGCCGGAGGGCCGGGAGGTGACACCCACAGACCCGGTGATGGTGATTGGTAGCGCGTGGCCTCGTTACCTTTGAGGAATCCAGCCTGGCTCAACTTCTTCTCCAGCTCTTTCTTACGGTTCTGCATGTCGACGGAGGAAACTCGTTCTTCGTCGGTTTTTGACGAGGCTGAAGCTGTTGGCTGCAAAAGCAATCCATTCCATAATATATCAAGTCAATGTACGATTCAATAAATTAATTAAAACACCTACTGAAATGTTAATTTCAACGTATGCAGAACAGCAAAATTTCAAATAAAGACAGAAAAATAGGTCCAGATGGACCTGAGCTCATTTGGCATTATCAACAAGAAAGCCGTGGGGCTTATGGCACAGCTGAAAGAATGATATCATGATACTTTTGTTTGATGCATTTTTG
>JBCAUI010521789.1:0-11851 GCA_038406195.1 Haplosyllis anthogorgicola | reverse complement strand
AAATGCATTTCTGGCCATTTCAGACAATTCTCTAAATACGGCATGAGGGTCAGTGATCCGTCAGGTCACATCTCTCTTGTTTATATTTAAAACCACCTATAACAAAAATGTAAAATCAAATAAAAGAAAATTATTCATACTATCTAGCCTAACAACCCGGTAACAGTGAAACAGTTTCATCTGACTAACTGGGCAGAGGACGAGGAGTTACCAGAATCTAAGAAGGATCTGCTTGACGTGATGGACCTCGTGGAGCGATGGCAGCAACAATCTGGCAACGGTCCTGTTACCATAAACTGCAGGTATGTACATACGGAATAAGTAAGTCAAACGACCAGAAGTTGAAGACAGTAAATTGTTGACGAGTGTACTGTAAAGGTTAAATGAATACTTGTATGAGTACTTGCAATAGATTTGTCCAAAGCAATAAAACAGATTAATGTACATTATGTTCATTCACATCTCAGAAGAGAATGATAGTATGGTTTAATGCAAACAACAATTTAATATCAGCAAAAACTATATTCTTGTTGTATTTCTTCAAGCATATATATTCATATATTTAGTAAAGATTATGATTGCGATATTTAGAAAAAGATTGGCCAGAAAATATTGTTCTCGTTAAAAACTTGTATTATTTATCCTCATAGAAACGGATCGGATAAGAGTGGATTGTACTGCGCGGCGACCTACATGGTGGAGAAGTTGAAACTCGATCAAGAAGTGGACGTGTTCCACGCGGTTAAACACGTGAGAGTTTGTCGACCTTCAAATGTACCTTCAATGGTAAGACTCGTTATTGTATTCTAATATGCCCTTGAGACCTTTTAGTAGCAATTAGCGAGGATCTTAACCTGAGACACGGAAACTACTTGTACTAGTTACATAGACTACTTTACTACTTTATATGAAAGTGTATACGCAATAAAAGGAAATTAGTAGCACATAGTGGAAAAATGAAGAGAAGTGTACATCCGGATGTACGTGTAGCAAATTTGCATGAGCGTTTCTCTGCACTGGTTATGACAATTAATAACAACTCTATGTCAAACCAACGGTAAATATTTTTTCTTTATCCAAAATAGGAACAATATAAATACCTCCACGAGCTGGCACTAGAATACATGGACAAATATGAAATATACGCCAACTTCAAATGAATATTTTAGTGCTGAATGTTTGTTATTTCTGTATAAAATGCAGATATTATATCGCTTGTGTAGTTAAGAGACTGTGCTTCCAAAAAGAGGAAGAAAAGGAGGACTTATATGTTAATTGAACTTACAAACAAACATTGTTGATGTTGTGAATAGAGTCCTTTACTCAGTGATAGACCCAGGTTGTAGTAGTCTTTAGTTTCTGTCGACAATCTGGCATTGTCAAACTGGCACCGTTAGGATATTTAGTTTGTCAACTGTGATGTAAGGAATACCTGATATTCTTTATACGAACTTGCCTTATCCTTTTTTTATATTGTAACACTGGTAATTTAAGAAAGACATCAAAATGACTAATTAACATGAATTAGATAATTGTTGTAAAATATTTTTTATTTAAATCTTGATGTTCCATCAATGCATATTTATAATACTCATGTCCACCGACCATGTTACATATGTACATTAATTTTACACTAATCTATACATTTATATTTATCCATAATCCATTGAAAATAGTTTATTGAAACTGTTTTTTATCCTTTTAGATTTGTCCGAGAGATGTAATTATTCCTATTTACTTTTGACATTTACTGTTTAGAAAGAATTTGTATCCATGGGAGAAGTGCAATTTTGTGGATAACCTTTTTAGATTTACAGTAACAGTGAGGAAGAATAATAACTTTTTTGTGCAATAAAATTGCATTGGTTTGAAATATTAACGAAATTAACGAAACTGCAAGTTCAGTTTCTACAAAGTATCACGAAATTATAATTTCCGTAATTACTTCGGAAGTATTCTTTACTTTCTAAATATGAAATTGGCATGGAAACAGATGACTGAGCTGTCACGCTTTTTTTCACCAAAACAAGGAAATTGTTAATTTAAATGAAACTGTTTCTTTGAAGATTTATGTGACAATGATATTGCGTTGCGCTGATCACGAAAATAATGCACGTACTTATTTCTTTTTAGTATTAACTACGTGGGACTTTGCACATAAGCAAGACACTCTGAGTCTTTCATGTTATATCTTCACTTGAAAATAAAACTGTTCCCCAATGTACAAATTATATTTACCAAATGTCACAAACAATCGGCTTACGTAACATCTGCATGGAAAAGTTTTCGCGAGTTTTTTTACCAGTGCTTAAGATTCCTTTAATCATACACGTAAAATATTCTGTAACGAAAGCAGAAGGGTGAGAAATGTGTAATACTCGATTTGCAATTTACTGTTTTATATTATTTTTACGAATAGCCTGTTGTAATACTCTCAAGACATTTATTCAAAGACCGTTATTTGTTAAAGCCTTAACATATACCAATTATAATATTAACACCGAAGCATTATATATACTAATACATGTACAATAGGATGTAATGTGTATGTGGAATGTACATATGATGTAAACACAAAGTGTTCAATTTGGTATCCAATTGACTTGGAAAATATATTAGATATAAATTAGATATGTTATTTATTTCCCATGCTATTGTATTCAAGTTATCGTTTGTTAAGTTAACATCAAGCCTCTAATATCTAACAGCAGGTCTGCGAAAGAAACCTTCGTTAACGAAAGGGGTGTTTCACACTCGAAAATGTCTTGGAATGCTAAGTGATGAATACACAGATGTAACTCAAAGGACGAGAAATGAAGCTGATTTGTGGAATGAAAAATCATAAAAATATTAAATGAGTACTCAATATGTTCTTTTTGTGGATTATGATCACAAGAGCATTGGTGGCTTGTTTTGTTAACAGATTTCACTTTGAACATTTATGATGTAAATTATAAGGAAGTACATGACTTTGTGGTGTACAAAAGTATGTTTAGAGACAATTTTGTATTTTGTGCTTTTCATCAGAGAATAAATATATTTTCTGCTTTTGTAATTTTAAGTTTTATTATTGTACAATATTTTTTTTATTTTTTCCTAAAAAATACGGTGTGAAATTTCCACTATTAGACGCTGTATTTTTGGTTTTTTTCAAAAGTTAAATTGTTTTCAAGTTATCTGTCTGAATCCAGTTATTAGAAAGTCATGCCGTGGTCCTCATCAAACGCCACAAATTGGCTGCACAAATGGACAGGGTTGTGCAAAAACAGAAGCCTACATATGGGGCTCCTTACAAGTATCTACGTCGCAAAAACTAGCATTTCTGTAGGTGACGGTGGTGATGAGGTGATGAGATAAAATATGAAGTCAGGAAATGAAAAAGAAACAGATTGAATATACCCGTACACCAGTGATGTGAAAGTAATTAGATAAATTAAGGGGAAAGAGAATGGTAAAGTTGAAAAAGATTATGGCTACAGTTATTTGCGTGAATGTTTATAATGAGGATCTCTTGACGTAAAAGTTAGTGTATACATGACTGGGCTAATTTATGTCATATTACCCTAATGTAGACACATTGTCCGGCATTTACTTAAACATTAACTAGAATGCTCATCGAACCTGGGCCTACTTCTCGCTTGCCAATCTAAAAATAAACCAACGATTTCCATGGCATTTTCATCACATAAAAATTGCATTCGTTCATAAAGTTAGCATAATGTAAAGTGCAAGTTATATCATTGAAGTTTTATCTAGACAGCATTTTATTCGAGCATCAGCACAGTGATGATTATCAACTAATGGCCCGAACGGACAGACATACTCAAATAATATGGATTTGTTTTCCTCCATTTGCGGCATTAGCGAACTAAACAAATGCGAGAGAATTATGTACAATTACTCTATTGTAATAACATATCCTCCACACAATTACCTCGTTCTAAATCCGGTAAAGGGTAAAAAAACCCTGATTTGGTACAATTGCTTCTCGTTTCAAAAGCCGAAATTGCCACAATTTTAACCATTCTGTTTCGAGTTTAAAATTTATATATTTGAAAGACGCATTATTGAACAACATCTTCATTAAAGGAAAATGAGGAATGTAAATGTATCGGTAGTAACTGCAATAGTTTTGTTACACATTTCGTTGTCTTTTTCCAGTCCGCATGTAAAAAGAGGTAAGAATCCTAAGATTTTACTAGTAAACTTTACACGAATCTCAGTCTCTAAAATGGATTTCATTTTGGAACAAGAGAATTCCATGCTGTGTACGTCACACAAATAAAAGCACATATTGTTCCCAATGAAAGATCCATTATAAGACATTTTTCCTCTGGTGAACACCACAAATGATGAAATTACATGTCCTTGCTTTCCTTTTCATTTAAAAACATTAAATTCATGCTGTTGTTCCAATGAATAGTAAAACTCGAAATTGTTTGCAAAATAAAATACTTTTCATGCGCTATGTTGTCTTCGCTGTTGTAATTTTCAGTAATATTACAAAAATCATTCACAGGTGAAGTCAGAGAGTTTATCAATACAAAGGGAGAAGTTACGCTTGTACGCAAAAGCACAGTAAGTATAAATCTTTATACTTTCTTTTTCAATTTTGGCATAGATACCGACGTAACATTGCGAGAAGGGTCACTTTTAACAGTTAATTTGGACATAAAGTGACATTTTCATGCATCATGGCCTATCAATAATATGAAGAATATATTAGAATGTCGAGGAATAACAAAGTGTACACGAACCCGGGTATTTATTTAAGCCAGAGGATTGGTCATCATACAACCATGACATCCAGAAAAGATGTAAATGTTCGTGTAGAAGTAAATATTACAATGACGACGTTTGGTACTGTTGTTCCTGTGACGACACAGTTTGCTTCCCGTCGACCGCCAAAGTGAATCTTGAAAACGGATATTCAGTAGAAATATCTGAAGTACAAAACGGAGATCGAGTACAAACAGGTACAAACATTCATATTACAAACCAGACAATACCAAATATTATGCTGTATTTTCTTCTGTTACACAGTCAGAGGAAGAAAGTGGTGTGTTTAGTAGAAGCTGCAAATGTTACTGTAAAAGGAAAGGTTTTGACGAATGGTACTGTTGCGAGTGCCAGGGCACTGTTTGCTTCCCAAGCAGTGCTACAGTTCAAGTAGCTGGCGGTGAAACCGTAAAAATGTCCGACTTGAGTAACGGAGATTTGGTACTGTCTGGTATGTCCATTTTTGAACTTTAAAATAATGATAATAGAATGCCACACGCGCCTTTAAAACTTAGGCATTTAGAAAAGTCCGACATTGTAGGCATTTATAAACAGACATCTATATTCTCCCTCTTTGTGTGTGTGTGTGTGTGTGTGTGTGTGTGTGTGTGTGCGTGCGCGTGTGCGTGTGTGTGTGTGTGTGTGTTTGTGTGTTTGTGTGTTTGTGTGTTTGTTTGTTTTCATGAATGAACATCTATCTTTTCTTGTTTTTAGTTTCAGAGAACGGCAGGTTGATATACAGCGAAGTTAGGACATTTCTGAAGAAACAGCCTGACACGATCAGTACATATCTATCAATCACTACTTCTTCCAACAATATCATCAGTCTATCGGGATCACATCTTATTTACACCAGAAAGGCTTCATTTGGCAAATTTGAACCGATGTAAGCATTACAAAATATCGTGTTACCTTCTTACCTCCTTCGAAACACATGAGTTTTGAATGGTAAGAATGTATACATCTGTAGGTCATATGATACCGGACATTTCCACATATTTATTCCCTAGTAAGAGTTAAGAATGAAGACAGTTGCAAATTAAGGGATATTAATGTCTCAGAAAATAATAGGAAAATAATCAAGGTTTGAATTGAATCTTATTGTCAATCAATTTCCTTTAGATATGCAGATCATGTAGTGATTGGTGATGAAGTGTTGATCCAAAGAAATGATGAACTGACCCCTGCGAAGGTCATCAATGTAACCAGTTTGATAATGCAAGGTGACCATCATTGTTGTACTTCGTCCAATTACTTGTGATTTCAATACACGACTCTGTTCTCATATTACTAATCAGCAAAGCTTAGAAAGTTCCCCATTTGAGGAAAATGTCACTTCATTCTGATAACTTGTTTCTTTGTCATGTATACATGATACTACTTTATGAAAATGATAGAAGGTCGTTGTATTTCAATCACTCCGTATTACATCTCCTCTCTATCAATACGAAAGAAAATAACCTTTAAAGTATGTTTTTCAGGTGCTTATGTACCACTTACAATGGAAGGTACTATAATAGTTGACGGAGCTTTTACTTCTTGTTATGCTTCTTTTGATCACAATTGGGCTCACTTTGCCATGACACCTGTCCGATGGTTTCCGTGGTTGATAGAATGGATCTTTGGTCAAGATGATGGATCCCCGGCTTATGTTAACATTGTGGGCGATTTCGGAAGATGGATATTGCCATCAGGATTACAAAACAGAACACCAAAACTTTGGGACTTTTGCCACAATTACTTGTCTCTCTTGAGTTAAAAGTCAACGTCATTTAAAAGGTCAAATTATCTACAAAAAGGAAATAAATAGAAAAGTCTTTTACAAGGAAAAGTTTGACGTAATAAACAATAGGAACGGATAATTGACGAGAAAAAAACTGCGGTGTAGATTTTCTAATCTATGTAAAAACTAATTACGATATCTGGGGCATACTAATTGTCACGGGAGCGTTATGTTACATTTTCTTCTAGGTCTTAGTCTTCTTCGTTTCTCATTTCATGACTCTTCTTTATTCATTACTATCACATGATTTACCATGATGATACCTCGACTCAAATAAACTTACGCGCAGAAAGAGACAGAGCATTTTTAGTTTCTGTGTGTAATTATTTCTGATACCAGCACTTTGAAACTGTATGAAACGATAAAAGACAAAAGACCAATATTAATGATGATTATTATTACAAAGGCAGCTTTAAATTATTACGCGACTTAAGATAACATTTCTGTTGTGCGTCAATGACCTTTTAATTTCGCCTTTATTTGAGAGAATTCTTTACAATGAATGATGCAACTTCTGTGTGCAGCTCTTCTACTTTCAGCGACGGATCCAGGGGGGCCCTGGGGGCCCGGCCCCCCCCCCAGCCCCCAGTTTTGGGGCCCAACTTTCGGACCCAAGCACCTTAAAACACTAAAATTAGACTATATTTTGCAAAAAATTTCAGCCTCACTTTGCTCAGCATAATATTTAAGAATTATCTTTTGAAAAACATTTTCCAGCCTCACTGCGCTCGGCATCATTTTCATTACAATGTTTCCAGGCTCCCCTCTAGTCACCAGTTTTGGGGCCCAAACACCTCAAACACTAAAATTAGACTATAAGTTGCAAACGTTTTTAGCCTAGCTTCGCTTGGCATTATGTTTAACAATTTATTTTCTAAAAATTTGCCTGGCTCACTGAACTTGGCATTATTTTCATTAGAATGTCACCAAATTTTTCCCAGCCTTGCTTCACTCAGGAAACCATACACTAAAATAACTTCAGAAAAATTCAACATAAAAAGGTCCTTCCCAGAAATAGAGGAGAATGCATATTTGTTAATGAAAACCCCAAGGGGCCCCACCCTGTTACTTGCTTGCTGTGCTCGTGCGACTTCGCTTCGCTCCGTCGGCAAACATCGGCACTTGACAAGTTGGGCCACCCCCTTCACCAAATCCTGGATCCGCCCCTGACTTTACCCAAAAACAAGAAAAACAGGGTCTGTCTCATTTCCTGGCTGTCCACGTAACGAAAAGGAATGTTGATGTTGTAATATGATTACCCATTACTTTTGTATGAAATGTATTGCTCAATTCTTCATTGCCAAAAAATTTCAAACCTTCTTATTTAAGGTCTGTCGAATTGATCCGTGCATCTTACATAATACTTTGTCACAATACTGACATCTGCATGCGTACTCTTTGCACCCACCCATTCCTTCACCCCAATACCAATTATTCTCACCCCTCAGCACTCATGATAAGGAGTCTGTGCTTACTATTCGATCCATGGTCCATTCTGTACCTTCTTGCGCGAGTTGTATCACAAGATGTAAATTCTGTTAATTTGTAAGAATATAATTTCATGCTTTAATTATTTAAGGGCCATTCTTAGATTGATATAATTTTTAGCAGCTGTACAGTTCGAGAGATAACTATCCTTCAACTCTTGCATAGTAACTATAGCTAGAATGAACTGCATGCTATTGTATCTTTCTATAATTAATTTAATCTTCGTTGTTTCCCCAGGTCATTAGGCCATAATACATGCAATTACGATCGTCTGTTGATTAATCTATTGTTACTCGGATCTATCTTCAGAGCCATGATACCTTTCGTAGCTCCTCTCCAATACTTTGGTACAAGATCCATCTTTGCTTATCTTTGATGTTCATATCAAAGGAAATTAGCGGGAAATGTTTCAAAATGAAGCCATATGTTAGAGAAATTTTTATTAAAGACAAAGAGCATTGACATCTGGTGAAATGTCAAGACTCCATTTCAACACTTTCCCTATCTCCTTACGAAGACAAAAGAATTATTTTAGAAATAAGTTTGTGACCAAAAGGCAACGATAGTGGAGGAAATGGGTAAAATTGAATTAAAAGGTAAAGTAATGACACAAGAATTATAACTGACATTTAAAGACCATGCAAATTAGTATCCGGACAAATTAAATTGAAGTCCCCTTCGCTTGATTTAACTTCCTTTGGGGTGAATTATTTCAACTAATTGGCGAGATTGACATTTATTTTGAAATATATACATCACTCAGTAAATATGACAATTGTTCGGAATTTAGTTAAGTTTAGATGTTCTAAGTCCGATACTACAGACTGTCGATGAGCTGCATGGAATTTTGAATCTAGAGTTGTGAATAACGTGGTGTAAACCGCTTCCCACTCTCATTTAATCATGCCCTCATATAGGAGGCTAATATAATAGTGAAATGGTGTTAATGATTCATTAACTATGATTTTAAAGCAATAAATTTATGTTGCTTTAATAACATACCCACCGCATTAATAATCACAGAACACCAGAGGATAATGGTTATAATTGCTATAATTGTCACTCTTTATACAATAAACTGTTATTATTATCATTTAAACAAACTAGTATACTAACCACTTATATTTGTTAACCCCACACATTCATGTGCAGAAATCGACTGAACCATATATTCCTATGGGACAGAAAATGTCTTTTTGTTACGCAACAGTAGTAACTATTGTTTTATTAATGCAACTGTCGACAATCTATTCAAGTCCGTTCGTAAAAAGAGGTAAGAAATATGTTTATTATATATGGGCACAAAATTAATTAATTTGATTGGTTTAGAGGAACCACATGACAAGGTGACAAAAGTGTTTGTCAGGTATTTTTTGGGTGACAAACAGCTTGTCAGGGGCTTCCCCAGGAATTCTTATCATGACATCATAATGGAGACAGATGATTGGCCCACTGCCAATGAATACACTGTTGTAAATGAAACATTTCATAAATGTTTTGTATAAGTTTCCTAACATTGTAAACATTTTGCATCCATTTCACTTAATGTTGCTGACCTAATAAATGTTTCACATGCATTTCATCTTTAGAATCAATTCAATGTATAAACATTTTATTGATAATAAAAATGCAATTAAAAAAATTTATACTTTATTTATATACAGCTTAAAAATTGAAAAATTTATCCCTAATATTACATGTATACTTAAACTTACTGAAATATCAATCAATGTTTACAATCAAAGGGTTGGCAAGCACATTCATGTGCACCATTGTGGCAACAGGCTTAAGCCTCAGTGTGAATTGCCAGAAAAGGACTTCCCATTGTCATTTAAATTACTTCATCATTCATCTCAAATTCAGCAATGTAACCCTGTCCTTTACATGTCTCATTCATTTTTTTGTTACCAAATGAAAATGATCTACATCTAGAACATTACAAATGCTCTGTTTAGTCTTCTGGTTATTTTAAATATCATATCCAGTTTGTGATTACAAGTCACATATCTCTGGCCTGTTGTTACCTTATCCAGCAAAAGAATCAATTGGTCATAATATTCTGATGATAGTACTATTATATCATTAATTTTGATTGGCCCAATTGGAATTACAACTGAATACATGTGTTTGAAGTTGACAGCTAACTTGACATATTTAACCAATTTCACAAACAGCTTGTAGAATATCCACAGTAAGTAAAATGCATATTTCCTCTTTCTGTAATCAGTCTCTCTATCATAAATGTAATTCATCAGAAGACCTAGATTTTTCAGACTCCATTCTGCTTCCCTCAATACTATTCCTCTCTTGTCATGAATCAACTCAAGGCAATAACTACCAAATTCTGAACAACCAGTAAATATCCTTTTATGAATATCCATGATCACGTACACCTGTATTTCACTCAGTCTTTAATATACAACATGAAAATTTAATCCTTTGTAATACTCATCATAATCAAGTAGATAAAAAAACATAGTAATTTATATACATTGTAGGATGTTCATGTTTACATTATTACCATCTTTTGTACATGTATATGTTATAAATGCAGGCAGACATGAATTTGTAACTTTCCCTTTCTCATGCAAATAATTATAATATTGCCCATCTATTTTTCTTAACTTGAAATGCAATTTTCACATAATCCAATCTTGAATACATACAAAACTGTACTTCATAATTATAAATAAGATCCAAAGTATCTTTGTAACAAATTTTTGTAACATAAAACTGTACTAACCTCAAAATTCACAAATCGAAACACCAAGGTAATATTGTCATAATTATATTATTGCCCATCCATGTTTCCCCTCACTTGAAAGCTAATATTTGTGAATACATACAACATTCATGTCCATGTCAATTTATTCACATTTTATCCCATTCCCTGAACATCACTCCATAAAATCAAAAACGAAAACTATCCCAGCCATTCCTTCATATGCATCCATCATGTGTTGTATCCTAAAATGTCTGGTATACCTATGACTCTGCCATCTAGTGTAACTCAATTACAGTCTGTATTCTTTATTTTAAATGTACTCATCATGAAGAGTATATTGTAAAAATCTATCAATTTTGTGGTAGACTTTCAGCCATCTTACATTAAAAATAGAAAAGAAAAAGGTTGAAACTCCCTCTGGATGAATAAGTAATAAGGAAAGCTCAGTATTATTTTTAGATTATCAGTTATTATCCGTTATTGATTAATTTCAATTTTATGTTTGTGTGTATAACAATATAAAAAAATCACCAAATTCCCTAAACATATATTGAGAACAATATAAATCTATTTTTCTGTACTACTTAAATATTACCATATTTATTAAAACTGGGTTACAATACCTCAATTTTTTTTACCGATTACTCAATTTTATTATTTTAATCATTTTGCACATTTTTGTGCATGTGCTCTACTATGGGGATCCAAAGGCAAACAAACACCATATTTGGACATTCTGTTTCATCAACACATGAAATAATGGTAAGTACATGTTTATTAGTCTATCACGTCAAGTGTCAATAGACTTCTGTGAATGGCAAGGTGCTTTTGCTATGAACTCAAAAATTGAGGACAAGGTGTGGGGATGGACCACCCAGGTGAGGATGAGGTGTTGGGGATGAGGTGTGGGATGTACCCCCCAGTGAGGATGAGGTGTTGGGGATGAGGTGTGGGAATGGAACCCCCCCAGGTGAGGACAAGGTGTTGGGATGAGGTGTGGGGCTGGATCCCCCCCAGGTGGGGATGAGGTGTTGGGGACGAGGTGTGGGGATGGAACCCCCCAGGTCAGGAGGTGT
>JBCAUI010521778.1:0-11851 GCA_038406195.1 Haplosyllis anthogorgicola | reverse complement strand
GATCATGATTATATCCAGTTTGGACCACTTTATACAATTATTTTACATTATTTCAGAAAAATAAAGATGACAAGACACACTTAAAACACTACTCTATGTCTTCTCATTTTACTTTTTTAGTAATATCCTAAGATGGCATAGATAATTGGTCCAAATAATTGAAAATTCCCCTGACTCAATTTTTTGTCACCATTTTACCATTGTGCCTATGGAACCCATGTCTGTCATTATGAAATTGCATACAGCCACTTGGGCATTAAGAGATTTAGGTCCTCCACCCTGCATAAGCTCAGCCTTAGCGCAGCATGAAATTCACTTGTTGCGGAGCGCTTAACTTTTAATAGGAATTTCATGATCTGATTGGAGAAGTTCTATTAGTACTTGTACTTGACATTGGAAATTCTAAATTGGAATTTTCCAAACATGTGCTCCACAATAACGTCTCTTGCTCTGCACCCATGAATATAAATGAGATCCAGAGAAAGTCGTTTCCTGCACAGCAGGTTGTTGACACCAGAGCACCAGTTTAGCTGATAAGACTGGTGAAAAAAACATCTTAGGATCATTTCCAGGTCCAGGGAATGTAATCCTAGCAGTTTGATCAGTTTTGGGTCCTCGGACTTAGTTAGACACCATCATTGTTCCATGACGAACCCACTGCTGCCAACCACTTATCGGTGTTAAACTACAGTATTATGTATATTTTTTTCGTTCCAGCATTCCCCATGAATATGGCTCAGAATCCTTTTGGGCCAAATTCAGGTAATGTGGACCTGACGGAATATGGTGGACAGCAAGACAAGTTTTTGAGAACATTCTGCAGATATTGTCACTCACAGCCATTTTTCTGCGGAGACCTCATGGAACTATGTTATGCCAAATTTCGACTTCGACGACGATAAGCGAGTCCATTTAAAAGTAAGTATACATGTATGTCATCTTTAAAAATTAATACCTCACTGTTATTTTGATTCATAAGAGCAAAGTCACCCTAACAACAACAACTATAATGTTCATCTGGTGTTTACTTAACAACATCAAATACTCAGCCCCTGAAATTCCTATCAGTTTTGGAACAATAGGGCATTAAAAGCATAGCGTGAAATTCTATCGTTCTCTTAAAAAATTCCAGGAGCTGTTTAAGAAGAAATAAATATTTTTCAAATGTGTACATATATATAAATCTGTGATAACTATCCTGCTAGTTCCAGTTAGGTATAATTGTGGACTTAAAACAGAAGATAAGAAATAAGAAAATCTATGTGAGTACACAAAAATCGTATCAAAACTTTAACACTGTACCTTATGGGAGCTTCCTTATGTACCCGTATGTACACAATTGATGGTATTTTGTGTAATGATATAAATAACAGAGTCGAGGAAAGCATAATGCTTTTGATTAAATTCTGTATGCCGTCCATAATTGTTCATATTGGAAACAACACAAATCGAGGAAACAAAAGTACAGCGTCAGTCACTGGATTTCCTCCTAAAATTTCTACGGCACCGGGAAACGAACATGAAATATCAGTCTGAGATGCATGTTCGACATTAATATACATACCGATTGATCACATTTATTAGCAATTATGACGCAGACAAATACCTTTAATTAACCAAATGGCATTATGCAACTGTTGTCACTCACAACATTACCATGGGAAAGACTGTACCATCATCTATCTTACATGTTATCCGCCCACCCATAATTACTCATTTAGGCGTACAACGTGAGGAGAAACGTGAGTCACATTGAACCAAAGAACCAGAGGTTTGCTGTAATGAAACGGTCTGCCACGTTGCCAACAAACATTGAACCAGTTCAATTACCAAAATATTACTTAAAATATTGTTTCTATTTTATTTTACGATAAAGTTGGTGAAGAAGTAACCTAATATTAGGAAATTAGATTTCTACAGCTCGTGAAATTACTATCATTTTGTAAACGTAGAGAACAAAGAAGAGAACGAAATAATTTCACGCTGTGCTTTTGATGCGCTATTGTCCCAAAATGATGGCAATTCCACCCTCTGACACGAAATGACATATTTTTGAACCGAATAAAATCAACTATACACAAAATTGACATTTTTTGAACAGGAATAAAGAACAATGTAATATCCAAATTTAAATTTATATATGTTTTTCAAAGTTACCGACATAGCATACAGGCGTTCCGTACTATTGCTATTATTTTTGTACAATTTGGTCACTTTAGATCATCTGTCAATAGAAAATGGCATTCTAATTTAGCTAAATGCCAAATAAAATTTGAAAGAGACAGACAGTTTCATTCCCGGATACCTCAGTCAGCAAGCAAGATATCATGGAACAAAAATTGTAGCACATATTTTAAACAGTAAATATAACATAATAAAACAATACGTATTACAGAATCTCGGAGAACAGTAGGATACACTAACATTGTACTTATCAAACCGATCGTAAAATAAAATAACAGTTTTCAGTTAGATATGATTTTCCCCTGCACGTTAAATGTTCGAGAAACAACTATCTGAAAGGACTGCCAGAGATTATTCGCACATAAAATATCACATGCAATGTTGGGAAGAGTAAATCGAACATTGTCGTAACTTTGCCTTACAAGTTCCTGTTGATTCGACCAGGTAACACTCTTTTGTGGGCTAATTTTTTATCATCAAAGGAATTTAAATTCGAAACAATAGGTTTGATTGCATTTTATGGGCCATTTCCGCAGTCAACGTTCTCCATATATCAGCCGGTAATATTATTATGAAGGCTCCAATTAGCTTTTTCTATATTTAGTTGTCGTTTAAAAGGAATCCATCCTTTCAATTAATACACGCCTAATCTAATACCTGCCGTCAAACACTGTGTGAATAACAATGAGGCAATAAAAACCAACGCGGACATTATTCGTCTAAACATCTTCCGGAGTCAAAAAAAACCAAACAGGAATGGAATTAGTCAAGGTTAATTGTACCTGTTTTTTCGCGAAGTTCATAAGGCGCACCAGGTGCTCGATTCAGCTTTACGTAATCATATCAATTTAGAATTAATTTCAAGCTGTGCATACATTGACCTCAATGGATTAGTAATAGCAATAATACCATTAGTCTGTACCATTTATTCTTACGCGTATTTAAAAGAAAAATAACTTATAGTTCATTTCTTATCTTTACAGGTGGAAGGTGAAGGATACATCTGTACAGAAATGATTAGATGCTGTGAAGAAAATATCAAAATTAGTCGAATGGGAAAAGAAAATCTACTGCGGATACGTTCAAATTTTGGTTTTCGCTCTATCTAAAATAAGGAATGATTGTTAAATTATTGAAACCATAGCCGAAAAAACTGACCAGCTTCAATATGTCGATCCTTACTTGTTAATAAATTATATTTTTAAATCTATTGCAAATGTCTCTTTTTCTTTTATCATTTTCACATTTGTTACATGTACATGTATTAGGCAGAATTGGAAAATGGTTTCGGTTCCATATCACTAAATTTCAACATACAAATTTAGGAAGAAATAATCACAAAAACTATGATTGCAGCCCGATTAGCGCCAAATTGATATTTTAGTAACGTATACTCTAAATCACATAAAAAGCCTTCCTGTACGAGATGTTTCATTTTAAAAATATTTGCGATTTTTTACTTGTAAGCTATTTTGACATCTTCAGGACCATAAGACGAATATCTTTTCTGTCACACACCAATTGTGCCTTGCCTTGGGAAAATGTAGCTCACGCAGTGAAACTTGTGGTTACCTCCAGCTCCTGAAATGGATTTCACTTTGCGTGAATGGAACTCCATGTTGTGTGTTTGACTCAGACAAAAGCACCTGTTGTTCTCAAAATAAAGAGCCATAGCCAGACATTTCATCCTCTGTTCTTCCAAAATATCAAATTCTGAAATTCAGTTTTGGAATAATAACACATCAAAAGCACAGTGTTTTTTGTTTCCTCCTTTGTTCTACACGTTCCAAAATTAATAGAAATTTCAGGATTTGTTTCTGAATTGAACCATGTAAACAAATGTAGAGGCGTTTTTTATCATTGGCCTGCCACTGATTGATGTATATGACAATTCACCTTCTCAATCCTGACAAAGGGTAAATGCTGTATCAAAATGTGCCCAATTTTTTCATTAAAGAATACAACTGTGATGTTTGTATCACAGCTACGTTTTTTTGAAATCTCATAAAATAATTTATCGAAAAAATATCACATTTGTTACATGTTTTGAAATTCCAAAATTTCAGTCGCACTCATATTTGTAAAAACAAAAAAATATGAGCGCAAAACTTTGGAGTTTGAACATTTGGATATTTTTTCTTTAAAGCGTTTCCTAAAAAAAATTGGGTCATAAAATTTATATGCTATCTATACCCCTTAAACATTCAAATATTCTGTTAATTGTTCAAGTGTGAGTAGTACCGAGACAAACTGCTTCGATACCGCAGATGTTTCATCATATGAACTTTTTCATTGTACCAAAAAAAAAATTAACTTTTGACCAGATGCAAATTTTCACCTGATATTTACTTTGATAAAACGTTAATGCAAGCTGGGAACGTATGTGCAAGTTTACATTTATGGAAATACGAATATATTCAGATCGTGAAATTACTATTAAAAGTTAACGTCCAAATTTCAATAACTCAGCGTGAAAATCAATTGAAAATTTCATGCTGAGTTATCGAAATTCGGACGTGAACCTTTAGTAGTAATTTCACGATCTGTAAATCCTGTAAGAAGACGAGGCGAAGCAATGAATTAAAATCACTTCAGTGTACACGGTGATCGTTGTATTGTCGTTTAGTGAATATCCAAGACTTATTTAGTGTAAAATCCAACTATTTATTAAAGTAAAAATAACGACATGTGATGGCTGCCAAGTCGACTACAAGGAACGCTGGCACATAGATGTCATCACCTAACGCTATAGTGATCATCTGAGAGGGCTTAAGAGAGATCACCATCAGTAACTGTATGTGGATGAGAGAAAATGCCTCTTCAAAACCCTTCCCACAATAAAACACGACAGTACCGTATAACTTATAATACAACGTTTGAAGTTGCGTAGGAGAAAACATCTTTGCGTGAGTGTTCAGTCACGCAGTCGATACAGTTAATTATAAATTGACTATGACAGCCATTTAATAAAATCTGATTTCAAAATGTCAACAGCAGTGTTAATGTGCGATTGACTGTCATCATCGACAAGATCGTGGGCTTAATTCCTCTCGTAGCATTTGTCAGATTAAACAAGACCTCAGAACATAGCATAAACGAAATCTACTTAGTGCAATGGTCATCTGCGAAGTTTCGAAGCAAATATTTGTCTGCAAGCAAATACCTGTGCGTTGTGCATTATCTCAGAGGATATTAATGCCACCGACGACGTACCGGTAAGTACAGTTTTCATTCATGCCTCTTCATTTTGGAAACAATAGATTTATATTCAGTGCCGTTCTTCGAGTAAAAGACACAGCGTGAAACTATATTGTTTCCAACATGAGATACTTCTCAGGAGCTACACGAACCGATTCATTTCACAAAAATCCCAAGAAATTTTTGGTAACAATATGATTTCACGTTTTGCTATTGACGCCCAAGAAGGCAATCCCATGAAATTTTATTGTTTTATAATCAACACATTTTTCTTCCTGCGCTGCAAACCGTACAGATTTTATCATCTGTGTAATTGAGTAGTCTAAAGCTATGAGTATTGCCGGTTCAGGAGAAATACCTCAGATTCCGAGGTCCCGAAGAGTCCTGAATTTGAGGCATTTCTTCTGAATGAGGGGTAGTGATCTGAATTATTTCTCAAATATTAGCTTTTTTGTACTACGGTTTAGACTACACAGCTACACTAGTGATGAAAACCTTTCTCGATTAAAATGTTCCTGTGTTATTTGACGGGTATAAGGAACGTAACAATACATATCAGTCAAAAGTGCCATCACTCGTAAAATTTCCTTAACTTCAAGCATGCAGTATAATGCAGAACCATCCAAAGTAATCAGAAAACTTCCGAAGAAAGAGATCGAAGTTTTCCAACTTTGATACTGTATTCGGCGTACACATTCGAGTTTTTTTTATTTTACTTCCAATTAATGTAAGTCACTGGAATGTAATTAATTATTGTAATGCAGTTAGTCTAGATCTATATTTCCCGTTATCAACATTTGTTCATTTCAAAGCAAATTATACATTATCAATGTACTTCATCAATGTTCTCTTATTTCAAATTATCGAAATAAATGATGTAAATAATGTAAACTAAAATTATGCAGCCAATTATGTTGATATCAAATTACTTGAACACAGTACACGGAATTCGTATCAGAAGTTTAACAATACCACATCAAAAGCACAGCGTGAAATTCTTTCCTTCTCTCCTTTGTTCTCTTCGTTTCCAACATGATACAATTTCCGTGTTTTTAAGCAGCACTGAAGATATACAGTATAACCAAAGAATCAGCAATTCACTCCTAGCGTAAACATTATGATATTTTTAAATGGTACGCTGTTTTAACTAATTTCAACACAGTAAGGTAATGTGAAAGTCAATAATTTTGATTTACAATTTTTGAATTATCAATTTAAAATAACTGAAATATTTTCCTTTTAAAAATACTGGGATGGTTTTGTTAAAAAATTATCTCGATCATTACACAAAAAATCCTCCCACGTGCATGGTATCGCGTTAAAGTTCTGATATGATTTATGTGTACTGTTTAATCGATTTCTGTACAATATGGACACGTCCTGGCTCAGAAATCACTACTCAAGCACTGTAAGGCTGTTAATTGTTTCAAATGACAGCTATCTATATATTTCCATTATTTTGTATTCTGTGTCACTCATAAAGCAGCTCAACAATATAGAAATGGCAAAAAGTTCCATTTTCAACCATGTCAGACATGAGTATTAAATATTGATAAGTTTAGGTAATGAATGACTTTAGAATATTATCCTGGAGGAAGGTCTGTAATTTTTGTTACCACTCATCTATTAACGATGTAACAATGGTGTTCTGAATCCCAAGCAGGAAACATGAAATGCTCATTATCGGTGCAATCAATTGCCAAAAAAAACTTCCTTGTTGTAACAACAGGTATCCCTCTATTCATCTTGTCGCTTTTTAAGTATTGTCTTCCATGCCATGCATGAGGGCACAACAATAGAGAGGTGCTTCATTTGGGCCCAAAATGAAAGGCCTCCATTAACAAAAAGGGTTCACAAAGGGCTTACAAAAAGATTCTTCATGGGGCTCACAGACTCACAAAATGGGGTTCACAAAGGGCTAATAAAAAGGTGCTTTAAAGGGCTCACAAAAGGAGTTCACAAAGGACAAAAGGGGCTCACAAAGAACTCACAAAAAAGGGTTCACAAAAGGGGTTCACAAAGGGCTTGCAAAAAGGTTCTTCAAGATACTCACAAAGGGGTTCACAAAGGGCTCACAAAAAAGGGTTTACAAAGGGTTCACAAAAGGGGTTCACAAAGGGTTCACAAAAAGGTGCTTTAAGGACTCACAAAGGGGTTCACAAAGGACTCTCAAAAGGGGTTCACAAAGGGCGCACAAAAAGGGTTCACAAAGGGCTCACAAAATGGTTTCCCAAAGAACTCATAAAAGGGGTTCAGGAAGGACTCACAAAATGGGTTTCATGAAAGGTGCTTTCAGGGACTCACAAAATGGTTTACAAAAGACTCACAAAAAGGGTTCATAAAGGATTCACAAAGGGCTTATAAAAAGGTGCTTTAAAGGGCTTACAAAAGGGTTTCACAAAGGACTCACAAAAGGGGTTCACAAAGGACTCACAAAAGGGGTTCACAAAGGACTCACAAAAAGGTCCTTCAAAGGATTCACAAAGGGCTCACAAAATAGTTTTACAAAAGACTCACAAAAAAGGGTTCACAAAGGACTTACACAAAGGGCTTCAAAAGGACTTACAAAAAGGGCTTCACAAAGGGTTTGCAAAAAGGTGCTTTAAGGGACTCAAAAAGGGTTCACAAAGGACTCACAAAAGGGGTTCACAAAGAGCTCACAAAGGGCTCACAAAATGGTTTCACAAAGAATGCACAAAAAAGGGTTCTAAAAGGGTTCACAAAAGGGGTTCACAAAGGTTCACAAAAAGATGCTTTAACCCTTAATATGCTGATCATAGAATTTACTGTGTACCCAATCCCACCAATGTGGGGAATGTCCCACTTCCAATATAGGGTACCCAATCTCACCAACATGGGGAAAATCCATTCATACCATTTTTATCAACTGTACTAACCTAGCTAATAAAAAGGTGCTTTAAGGGACTCACAAAGGGGTTCACAAAGGACTCTCAAAAGGGGATCTCAAAGGACTCACAAAAAGGTGCTTCAAGGGACTCACAAAAAGGGTTCACAAAGGACTCACAAAAAGGATTCACAAAAAAAACTCACAAAACAGATTCAGGAAGGACTCACAAAAAAGGGCTCACAAAAAGGTGCTTCAAGGGACTCACTAGGGGTCTGCAAAGGGTTCCAAAAATGGTTTCACAAAGAACTCGCAAAAGGATTCACAAGGATAAGGTGGAAAGCATACGTAACTGTGTACGTTCTCTAGTTTCTGAATTTCCAGTACACAAAAATCGTATCAGAACTTTTACACGGTGCCATATGAGAACTCCCCTTTTTCCCTCATGTACAAAATGAGGTACATGTTTTACAAACAATAAGGTCTTATCTTTGTTCAAATCACGAAATTTCTATCAATTTTATGTCAAAAGCAGTAGGGTACAAAGTGTGACATACAAAGCACTGTTTTCGAGCTGATGGTGTGTCGAACTGCAATGGTAAAGTACAGGAGTTTTCTGCCGCCCACAATTGTGGCAGCACATGACGGGCAATAAATACAAGCTACACTTCGTACCCTACTGGAGTTCCACACTGAGATATTATTCGCTTCTATTGCTTGTTTGAAATGTTACGGGAGGTCAAAAAACTGATTGATAATAGTTTTATGATCTGATTGGTCAGGTAATGTTAAAGAAAGTTGAAAGTGTTAAAATGGATTGTAAGCTTTCTTGGCAAATCGCCACTCCTCTCGATCAGTCATATATCAGCGGTTCAACAGCTCCTGAATTTCCTGTGAATTTGAAGCAGTAAAGAACAAAAGAGAAAGAAAAGCAATTCCGTGCTGACTTTTTGACCCTCATGCATCAGCAATGAGGGTCTATGTATCGGACGAAATCTACATTTGTGTTCTGGGCCGCCATTGCAAAAAGTTGACCCCCCCCCCAACCCGGACTGGGGAAAATGCATTTTCAGCGGATTTGGGCTCAATGTCAAAAGTTAGGAAAAAGTTTACCAGGACCTCTATCAGGAAACCTCGTTATTGTTCTAAAACTGATAGGAATTCCACCTTTGGACGTTTGTAGCCATAAATCACGCCATTGTTATCATAATTAAATGTTAACTTGTCATCCCACAACATGGGTTTATTGAAATATTGCAGCTGAAATTTCCATCAATTTGAAAAGAGAGAACAAAAACATTTCACGCTGTTTTGTTTTTTTTTAATTTCTTATATTCCAAAATTTATTGGAATTTCATCCTCTGGTTATGTAAACACCAGATAAAGTATCCGATAAATGAGACAAGCCTAATGACGGAGCGCTGGAGCAGGAAGAAATAAAGACAAAAATTATCAGAAATAGTTTGTCGAACAGGATCAAAATGTTCATCAAGCCTCTTGATTTTACGAGTAATAAAACTTCGTGCTGTATTCGACTGAAAGCGAAGTTTAAAAAAATATTGTTTTCAAAACTGGAGGCTAAGAAAGCACAGGCAGCTGAACTCCAGCGCAAACATGATCTCGCCAGAAAGTGCAATCGTTTAAGAGAACAAATATGCTTGAAAGACGCTCAGATAGCTGCATTGGCCATTTCTGCAGCAGCACTGGGTGCACTGACGTACAAGAGAGACATGCATTGTGTGTATCGACAAATTTTTGTGTGCCCAGCGGATCTTATCAAGCTAATGGGTGATTGGTCGAGTGACTGCTATTGCTTATATCTTGAGGATAACTTCAAATTGCATTTAAAGGCTGCATCTTTGGTATCTGTGTGACAATAAAACGCCTATTGTCTACTTGTATATACATTGTAATATTTGTTGTTTGTCTAGTCTTAAATGCATTTGAAATGTTTTTGTTTGCTTTCAGCCAGGATGATCATAATGGTTTGGGACCAACTTAGTTTCGAACTTTACTGGCAGAATCCAGGCTGGCCAGCCACCAAAGCATTGATGTTTGCCAATGAGGATGCGGCTCAGTTTTGTAAGGAAGACCCATACATGGATGTGTTTATGTTTCCAGGCAGTCATCTTATTTATGTGGCTGACCTCATTGCAGGTGGTCTCTTAGACATTTCCCACTCAGTCCAAGTTTTCACTTTATTAACCAGACATTTGTTACATAATTGGTGTACGAAGCTGCATTTTCAGCAGGCCATAGAGGAATTTGCTAGGTCAGTTTTTGACTAAAACCCATCTGTGGAGGTTTATTTTGGTACAATCATTCCCAAGCCAATGGATTCCAAGTGGAAGGTGGATAAAATTAAGTCGCTCAACTGGGCAGCAGCCAAAGTGGTCAAATGCCTTTCCAAAGAAGGGCTGCCAGTCTTCTTCATTCCCATACACATAGTGTTCATTCAGGGTGAACATTATAAAAAGTTTGCACTGTACTATGAGGAGGATGCCTCTATTTCCAAGTTTGGGGTGCATTTCATTCAGCTTCTGTTTTTAGTGGAGGCAGCCATCATCCCCAGGGAAAATATGGACTTGCTGATGCACAGGGGATCTCAGGACATTGTGGTGCAGCCTCCCTTACAGGTGCAAACTAGCAGCAGCTCAGACTAGTCGCTGATTCATGCCAGGGCTTATGCCCTCCTTTTTTTTATATAGTTGTATAGTTCTAGTCACCATGGCAACATGTTAAGACCTTTTATGTGTGGTAATTGTATGTTTTTCCACATATATGTGTTCCTGTCTAGCTTTTAATGTGCCTGATGAAATTCCTCTGGCCCCACACTGGGGACTCATTTGTTCTCTAGTGATTTGTATATAGTTAACTGTTGCTACCATTTTCATATTGTTGCAATCTTAGACATAAAATCATTACAGCTGTTTGCTCCAGTGATTGGACGGGTGACTTTTTGCTGTAATTTTTAATCTTTACAAGTGTAAAGGTGTGTTTTTCAGGTTGGGCACCTTTCTGGTACATCTGGTCAATGTTGGTTGTTTCATAATAATGTCTGGGTCTGGCCCTTGAAGTTAAGGGTTCAAGGTGTTTTTCTAATAGGTCTTGGGACCTCAGTTCAGTATAGTGTTTACCAAAAGTATTAGTCAGTTATACCGTTGTGTAGTGTCGATGGGCTGAACCAGTTTTTAGGGTCCCCCACTCCAAAAGTTAGCTGCTAAGTACTACCAAACTGTTTGTTAAAATTTGCCAAAAAAATTATGTTTCAATTTTTACTTATTTGTAAATTTCTACTGCTAAGTAATAAACATGTTCACATCAATATTTGAGTGCTTGTCTTGTTTTGAATTTACCCCAAAATTAAGCTTAATTTTGGATAATTCATGCAAACAAGCATGCCAACCCGATAACTTTGGAATTAGTCAATCAAACGAGCTGGTCTCCTGCCAAAAGTGTCACATGACTCACTTCTTGATGCCAACTTTAACTGCTACAACAAAATTTTCCCACCCTCCCACCCTTTCTTAGGGTAATTGTCCAGCTGGTTTATCAGGCCCTTGAAGTTAAGGGTTCAAGGTGTTTTTCTAATAGGTCTTGGGACCTCAGTTAGGTATAGTGTTT
>JBCAUI010521767.1:0-11851 GCA_038406195.1 Haplosyllis anthogorgicola | reverse complement strand
CATACATCATTGCCATACTTTATGGCCATAATTCATCTGTATACCTCATCCCCACACCTCGTCCTCACCTGGGGGGGGGTCCATCCCCAGACCTCATCCCCATACCTCGTCCTCCACCGGGGGGGGGGGGTCCATCCCCAACACCTCGTCCTCACTTTTTGAACTCGCAACGAAACCACCTTGCTGTCTACAGTAGTCTATCAACGCAAAGCGTGATAGACTAATAATGCGTAAGCAAATCTACCAACTGACCTGTGAGTGACTTGTGTAAAATTAGGACACATGAAATTCTGATTCTCTGCAGTTCTGCACTCACCATGCAGATTTAAAGTGGCATTACTTACCCGAATAACAGTCAGTAGTGAAGTAAAATTATTATGAAAGATTGAAATGGATCCCTTTCTGGTATCAATATTGGCACTAGACAGGAAATTTTGATTTTGACTTACATTTTCGGTGTTTCTGTAATGGAAATTCTGTTTTAATTCCCGGGTGCTCTGTTCCCATTGCACACAGCCGAAATAATAAACAGATACTTACATGACTGGCACACTTTGAAATATCGATGTATTCTGGTATTTGTTTGCCGGACGGACACCGCAAGAACAGACAAAATTGTGACATGCCAAGATTAACCATCGCAATGCTCAGCACAAGCCTAGGTACAAAAAAATCAAAATAATTACATTGTCAAACTTATTGATCTATGAATTTAACTTAACAGTTAAAGTTGCTGAAATTACACCTACCAGGAAAATCCAAATTCGAATTCGATTGGGCCACCAACCAAAGGACCTGCAACAGATTTTTGCGCAAAATAAATTCTCATGAATAATGTATATATACTTGTTTTACAAATTGATTCTTTAACATATCACGCTTTATAAGTTGGTCAGTGAATGTTACCCAAGGCAGATCCCAGACAAACGGCCATGTCAGAAATGGCATAGACGTTCGCATACAATGTATCGTGCCTGATATCTACAAGATAGGCAAATACAGGCTGCATCGATGTACTGCTCATACCTGTAAATTAAAGGAGAAAACTTGACATTATTTGATACACAGTATTTTTTTTTCGTATTGAATCTTTAAAGAATTGTTTAGATTACTTGAAAGTATAAAATTCCGTACCCATAGAAATACCAAGGATTGCGGAACATACCATCATCTGAAGAAATGTATTACTGAAAGCCATCTGAAGGAGATTAAAATTTGATGTCAAAATTAATGATGACATAGCTTTGTTGCTACATGAGCAACAGGTAGTTAAGTGACGAGTTTGTCCTATTTTTACACAATGCGGACACTTGGCAACTTGCCAAGTGCCTGCATATTATGACGTCACAAGCGACGTCATTTGATTTGGGGTCATGGCAACAAGTGTTGCATTGTATATTTAAGTTTGACATTTGCCATTCGTGAAGGTAGCGATTACTCTCAGAGTAACCCTTTTAATTTAACATAATTGTTGAAATGGTAAAGAAAAGGAAATTATGTTGGTGTGGTACACTTGACTTACCATAAATAAGATAAATGAAGCTAATAGTAAGCCTATCATTGCACACAACCATCTGAAATGGAATGAACAGGGTAAAGTAATCCTTTATAATTCAAGCGAAAATCATCATAATTAAAGTTATCATAGCTTAACTTTACGCCCCACTTAAAGTGACATGACATAATCTCTGCAAGGTATGACGCCTTGGAGGGAGTATATTTCATTTTCTGCAGTTCTTTTAATGAAGTAAGTTGAAAAACGTAAGTTGGTAGAAAAATAATTATACATTTACGGAAATAAACCAAACCTTTTCAGCCATTTGGTAATTATTGGAAAAATTGCCGCAGCAATTAAGTACCCTAAAGAGTTAGGTAGTACCACCATGCCTGTAAAAGGAGTAACCAATTTCAGCATTTGAGTATCAGCGTAATGAATGCGGTACGTTTATTTGAAAGCGCAAAGCGTCATGCGTACAGTACAGAAGCGTTAATACCTAGTTTCCATGTAGGTGGATCTTCTATGTCTATAAGATGCATAGGAAGAAAAGCCAGAACCACGGATGCATCCAGGTTAACCAGTAGGATGACCGCTAAACAAAAAGTTAAAAAACATGAACGAAACAGTTAAACAAACGATGAAATGTGTGGCAACAGTTCCTGAAATTTGATTTGAAATTTCATTTTGAGACAAATAATTCCATGTTGTGCCTTTCAAGCAAACAATAGGAATTCCATGTTGTGCCTTTCAAAAAAACAATAGGAATTCCATGCTGTGCTTTCTAAACAAGCAAAGGGAACTTTTGTATCCAAACGAAAGGCCATGGACAAATGTTTCATCCTCTGGTGTATTAAAGTAAACTTCTGACAGTAACCTGCGACTATGATGATGTAAGGATCTAAGAGAAGTTTTCCCATTGCGGGTAAATAGTGATCTTTCCTTTCAACGTTTTCGTCAGGTTGGAAAGCGATCAGCTGTAGGACTGAAATAAAGAAAACCGCAATGTTGAAATATACAAAAATAATTGTCAATAGAGCACTAGCCCTTAGGATAGACATTACTGCACATGTACATTCCTAATGAGAGTACATGGTGATACAAACATCAGAGACTTTCTACTGCCAGATTAGAATGCATCAAGCCAAATAAAGAAGAGCATGATATAAGTCATCAATCAGGAGAGATGCTAGTGAATGCACTTTAATAGTCAGATTTATGTGAAAGCTTTGTAATGTGCCTAATATTTACCAATTGTTATGAGTATTATGACTGCAAGTGCCAAAAAGGGTACGGCCTGCCCCCAAATATCATACAGCACACTTCCATACACTGGACCGACTGAAAAATATGTTTTATATGACCTCAGTAGTATCATGACAGAAAATTGTATTTGTTCGAGGTAAAGTGTATGGGAATTCCAATATTTCAAAACAAAAAAGAATATTGTATAGCACTGATTTAAAAGCAGGTAAATTGATATCAAACTTTTTCTGGAGCTTTAAATGGCATAGCTCTCACGGACGAAACTAGGTTTCTTTTAAACATGTATAATACCTGTTATTCCAAGAGATAGTCCACCTATTGCGAATCCCATGACTCTTCCACGTTCGCTGTCATCACTGTAGCATGAAGCAAGTAAACCCATACCTGAGGCAAGGTATAAAGAAAACTGATCTGGTCGTAAAAGGGCTAATTCTGATCAGAAACAATTGCAAATTTCAATTATTTCTACTCTATTCCCGAGGTTAAATAGCGAAAGCAATGATGTGTACTTTCTTATCCAAAATAAATGTTCATTAGGTACAAATGAGTGGATACCTGTCACCGCACTTATTGCGGAAGCCATGCCCTGCAGTATTCTCGTAACGAACAGGAAGCTGTACGAGTTTCCGTACGCAAATGCTGCAATTGTTTCAGGCAAACGTTAAAGATATAAAATTTCAGCGCATGCTACTTTTGTACACATGATCTTTTTTTAAAAAAAAATCCATTTGATTAACTGTAATACTAATGAATGGTATAAAATGAATTTTCATTACCAATGGTGGAACTCAGTAGAAGTATGCTTCCGCCTAACATCGGCCTCCTATATCCGTAACTGTGAAGAAATTTTTGCCATAAAAGGTGCAAAGTATTGAAGTATCATATATTGACCATGCCCACATCAGATGTGGCCTTTTGTGTAAATAATAGTCATTAGTTTTTTAGGGTTTTTTTCCCTCTTTTTTAACTGTGGGTATTTGGAGGTGATGTTAGTAGACAGAGAAATGTTTTTCAATTGTTTTGTTATGGGAAAATGTGCCTGTGTATTGCACGATGTTTTCGTAATTTTCTGTAACTTAGACTTACAAAGTTTAACTTACAAGGTATTAAAAGGTTCGCGCAAGGCTAATCTGCTGACTGTGGGAAGCTTGTGCAGATATACGCGTTGTTGACTGCTGTATACACATGTGCTCCGCTATTTCCTGGTGGCTGCTGGACCAGGAAATAGCGCAACCTATGCTGAAAAAATGACTAGCTGACTGTAACAATCAGCATCGAAAACATAGGATATATGTATTTACCTTGATATCAGCAATCCGACAAAAGGATTACAGATGAATTGAGAAATTCCTTTTGCTGCAACTAGATATCCAAAGCGACCGCCAAAGTTTATACTGTCGGAAATTTCATCTTCTATCACGTCGTTTAATGTTTCGTTGATGAAGATTATGGAATCATTGTCAATTCGCCGTAAAATGTCCGGTAGTATTGGATCTGAAAATTTAATTTTACAGAGTTCTATTTGAAATGGGCAATATTAATCCTTAAAAAAAACCGTGTCATTTTGACACAGTAAATGATGCTGGTTATTATTTCACTGTAACCGCGTTGGAGTTGTATTGTTATTCAATGTTGTAGCGAGAGGAAGAGATTTTTAAAGCTCAACACGAATTTAGTACAAATTTATGGCGCACGGGCATCTCCTCTATTGAACCTGTAGTTTGATAGATTCGAATACGTAAGTTAATTTTTTCGCATCAGTTTTTCCGATACTTACCTACCAGTGTTAGCAACATGCTATCTCCCAGTAAACTACAAAACACTATCACAGCTACAACAACTCTAGATCTGTTAGCTTTTGAATTTATTTTCCAAATTAGTTCTTTTAACGTATCCATGTTTGGGTAACGTCCACTTGCACTTTCTGGTTTCCACCGTTTCACAAATTACATTGGTATCATGATAACATTACAGATAGAGATTGATTTAATCACTGCAGTATACAATACAATTTCTGTAGATTTGTTCCCACGGGCCTGTCATCGAGTGTGATCACGAGGCACCTGCCACTGCGATAATTACATCACCATTCAAAGATTCTTTTATCATGCGCAGCGCTTTCTACCAAATAAAAGGTGGCATCTCATAATTTTATGACATTTAACGGATGAATTGGTACGATAATAGAAAATGAAATCAAGTCGCCCTGCTCTTGATAAAAAAAAATTTCAAAGCTTTATTAACTGGTTTCATTATTTTATAATTTGATAACAGTGTTTTCTTCTGATTTGCTTAGAATTTGATTTTCAGGAAACACTTCATGATTTCAGTCAAGCTCATACAACCGAGTCATATGAAAATGAATCCAGTGGTAAGCAACTTTTCACTCTGAAATTGAAGCAATTCGATGGCCCTTGTTTTCACTGAGGGGCCTATTCTGCAGCCTAACAGGAGTTTTATCAAATTCTCTGAGAGGTTGATTTTCGAACAAAGCGGATCTCCTGCGAAGCAAATAGTAATCCGGTGGAAGGCTCTTTATTGGCCTGCTGAGCCGTCTTCTTGCTCGCCTACTTCCTTTTGCTGCCATTGCCATCAACGCCTTACGAGTTCTAATTTCGACGATACTTGGGGGTGGCTCCAGAGGCTTTATTGGCTCCAGCTCTTGACATGGCATACTTGAGTAGACTCTCAACTAATTAACACAAAAAAACCATTATAATTTTTATGATAATAACATTAAACCTTCAAATGACCTTGACCCGTCAATTGACTTTTGGCTTTGAACTTTGGGAGTATTTGACATAAACGTTAACATAAAGGAGATCTGCAGATAACAGTCAAAAATTAAAAATGACCCTGAAATGACCTTGATCTTAAAATAATCGTCGTAATCATTGTAATATGCGAGATACGCAGATAATAGCAAAATTGAATATATGTGACTTTGAACTTGACCCAAATGACATTAATATTACAATTTGGCTAAGATACCATAAAGATGTGCCAGCATACCAAAAATGAAGTTTCTACGTCAAGCCGTTCAAACGTTGTAGGACTCTGAACAGACAAAATACATTGCCTTCCCGCATACACAGGATGTACGCTAGTAAATTTCCATGTATCAAAAGTAAGCGATCTGAGAAAGAACTGGTGCACCCCAAATCTGTTACAATAAACTTAATACCTGGCTTTGATGCATTGATATCTTGGGTAAATGTACTCTTTGTGAACATTTCGGCGGTATTTCTCGAAATATACCCTTTCCTTCGCGCACATCTGGAAATACGGATGGAAGTCTGAACTCCTTTTTCGGGAGATCGGTAATTTCATCTTTATCCGCAACTATCTCCAGTAATTTATCTCCAAGGTCCTCCTCTTCCCCGTCATCATCTCCGCGTTTAGCCTTCTTTGGTATTGCTGCCCTCGTCTTTTTCAACACCGGCATCCAGAACATAACCAGGTTCTTTGCTAAGTTCTTCAGAGGCCTCACACCACCGTAGTAAACTTTGAGAGTCGTAGCTGAAGCAACTCTTCTCACATCGGCAGGTAAAGGTCGTAACGCGATTGATTTACTGATAAGTCTACTCATAGGTTTGGCTTTCTTGCCATATTGTGGGACATCAAAGGCCACACCATCTCCATGTTTGACCGCCGTGCTTGCTGCCTTTGCCTTTGGATCTTCATTCCACTTAGGTTTTTGCCCACATATTCCAATGAAGCGACCAGTCAGGGAGTTACAACGCACAGATCTGTCCACACTTCCCGTGAGAATGTATTCTTCCTCTGGAGCGTAAACCATGCTCGTGATGGCTTGAAGATGTGCCCTAAATGAGTTGAGTAGTGGCGGTGTCTTGTGAGTTTTGGACGGGTTGGTGGACTCTGGTGGTGGGTCATGTTTGACCTGTGAACCCGCTCTTATACGAAGAATATGATCAATTCGCAGAAATGGAAACTTTTTCTCCATCTGAGGATCACTGTGCTCCAGTCCAAGTGGTAATGTTCCCACAAGCTTATCACCACCACACCCTGCTCGGTCTCGAAATCGAGGTTTTTTAGGGCTGGCAGATCTCTCCTCAGTAGCTGCACAGTAGACCTCAATATCCCACACTTTGATGTAGCCTTGCGAATCGCCAGTAATCAGGTATTTTTCTTCCGGGTCGGTCACCATTGCCAGAATAGCGTTGCCCTTCTCATGTGCTGCGTTGAACTGTCCGACAAGACCCCCGTCATGATGAATCGACCAGGCCCTCACCCATCCCCGAGTTCCACCGGACAGTAGTGTCGCTGCACCCTTTTCATTTTGCCTTTTCTTTAAGAAGACGAGAGCTTCTACAGAGTCCTTATTCGTGTTGTTTGGAATGTGAGCTGTCTTTTCAGTCACAGCTGGTCGTCGTCTTCTTTGAATTCTTTGATCAGGAGGATTTGCTATCTCATCATCGTCGTCAAGGTCGGGGTTCTTTGGTGCCAGAAATCTCCTGTACCCTCTTGGATTAATTGGTTGTTTTATTTTGATGCCAGGAAGTATTGACATCTTTCTGACAACACGGTCAACTTCGTCACTAGCTTCGATTGCAGTTGATGTTTTGGAACTGGATGTTGTAGTTTCAGATTCAAGTGTCTCCATACTGTCAGCCGAGGCTGCTTTACCAAGTTGAACTTCAATACCGCCTCTAGAAAAACATGGTGTTGAAAATTATTTATCCAAACCAGTTAAACCACATTAATTCATGATTTAAATAATTAACTATTTTTATGTCCAAGAATAATTAATTGTAGCATGCATTTATTGGTTGTGTTTTGATGGTGTGTAGCCTTAGAATAGTTGTCTTTCTCAAGTAATTGAGGGCAGATTACATCAACAACAGAAAATGACACTAATGTGGCAGGTTCATGTTCATGTTCTGTTCATTTAGGCAAATATATACATATACCTATTTGAGAATGGTTTAGTTCCTTTAGAAGCGTTGAACTGCATAGTTACATGTCCGGTTTCCAATGACCAAATAATTATATCACCATCGTAAGCCGCTGAAGCCAGCATGCTAGGCCCGTACTGAGCTACGGCTAGAATATCGTCTTTATGTTGTTGAGCCCATGTCATCACAGCAGCATTTTCTTCCTCATCCTTGGAGTCTATGTACACCACGATCCGTTGAGACCAACCGGCTGTGAAGATACGCTGACCCGTCCACAGGATGCTGGTTATTTCATCCGAATTGTTCTGAGAACATAATAGTGAAGTATTACTATATTTTTATTTTGTTGTACAATAACCGACGCACATGTCAACACAGACTTAAGGTCAGTTCAAGATAAGTGTTTCATATTTCTATTTGCAAAAACAATGCATTTTGTTGTTATCGTTGTTACTGTTGTTGCTTTGGATTGAATTTGAGTTGTCAAATGTGCTGAACCCCCTTCCCCCCCCCCAAAAAAAACCCAACTAGCTACAATATGTCAGAAGCCACGACACAAAAATCGTATCAATTGTGGACATGAAGGTGTATGAGAGCATGCCGTTTCTCGTTGGAATAAGTTGCTGATATGAATCGAGAGCCCAAAGGTATCCGCTTACTGTATATACACTGTAGGGAATATACTCCATGATTTACCGTGTTAAAGTTCTGATACGATTTTTGTGTACTGCTGCACGTACGTCAATAGAACGCAAACAGCCTCCGTTGTTGAAGTTCCACAAGTTGATGGAGCCATCCCTCGTTGCTGTTATCAGTCTTCTCAAAGTTGGATCGAAGGACATGGTGGTGATTTCTTTGTCCATGTTCTCTGCCTTTTCGTTGGTGTGAGCTGTGAACTGTATAATTCTCTCTCCGGTCTTTGCGTTCCAAACACAAACCAGGGAGTCAGCAGAGCCACTAACAATCTGAAATCAGTTTACAATTGCTCAAATTATTGTGTAATTTCCGAATGCTATATGACTTTGAGATTTACTGTGTGTCATCAGAGTACATCACTTTGTTTCAAGACGGTTTATTTGAGGTGACTAGCGGGTTTCAATTATGAATATGGATTAGACTGTATTGTTTAGCTAAATCAATTTCTTAGTAATAGGTTTGGAAGACCAATTGGCAAGTAGATACTCACCTGATTGAATAAACTATTGTAGAGTACACATGTGACTGCTTCAGTGTGCGATAAAAGATTCGCATTTTTATTGTAACCAGCCTGATGCTCAAATATGACCATTGCGTTGTTTGCAAGAATGAGAGCCTGTCGTTTCTCGTTGAAATAAGTTGCTGATATGGATCGAGAGCCCAAAGGTAGCCGCTTACTGTAGATACACTGTAGGGGATAATACACACCATAAAAAGTCAGATACAATGTAGATTTCTTCTTCAAGTCATGGCATTTTTCAAAGCGAAAGAATGTAGTAACGATAAGATTTTATATATAAATTGAGTAACTTACCTGTACACATGCTTGGGTATTTAAATCGTAAATTCTGATTTCCTTAAGCTCAGATATACTGATTACATGTTCTAGCTTCTCATTTATACAAATGTCTACTACAGGACAGTTGTGGCCTTTCATCGTCATAACTGGTTTCTTCTTTACGTAAGGATTCCACACTCTAACAATACCATCTTTACCTACACAAAATTATTAATTCATATTACATTAAAACTTGTCTTGAGCGACACCTATCTTAAATGACATCGTGTCTTTTTACGACACTTTTTCATGTATACATTGTTGTTAAAACATGTTTAAATGACCCTGTCTTGGGCGACACCCTGCCTTTTACGAACTTTTTGGAAGAAAAAGTTCAGAGTCGCTCAAGACAAGTTCTACTGCATTCCCTTTCGCTACTATACTAAACAGTCGAACCCCTTTTGGAGGACACTTTGAATTTGGAGATGAAATGTCTGGGAATGGCATAGTGTCCTTGCAAAAAGGGGTTTTGTGCCGACCACCATTACTTAACCTCATGGGAAATAATGTCTTGAATTGTAAACTATTGCCATTCAGACATCACACACACCAAATTTACATGAACATCAATTTTAACCAACTTCTAGGAGTGGCAAAAGAGGTGTCAGCATGAACGTAGGTACTAAAGATGATGTACAACAATATTCTAACATAAAAAAATATTTGCCGATATTTAGGGATGTATGCCCATCAATTGGTTTTAATTACGTGTCCGGGACCATGCATGGCATGGTGTCCGTGAATTACATTAAAATCAAATTAATTTTCAGTCAAAGTGTCCGGGGATGGCATGGTGTCCTTGCTAACCGGGGTCCGTGCAAAAGGGGTTCGACTGTATTTCGTAAGGGAATGAACTTCTTCAAAACTAAGCTTGGAAAATCAGACATTTTGTCTCCTTAAGAGTTTAATTTATAAAGCTTACAGGGGCATTTGGTATTTTTTGGCAAATGGCAATTTGTGGTGATTTTCTTGTTTGTCTTGTAACAAAAACTCATAAAATACCTCCAGTGACTACAACATTGTTGCTTCTACTGTAATCAAATGTGAATACGCCGCCTTGGACCTTGAAGTGATCCCCATGTTGTCTCTGCTCCAGGTCTCCGAGATACAACCCGGTCTTTCCATCCCGGCATGCGGACAGGAACCCGTTCAGATGCGATACGTAGCGAATCTGCTTCACGAAGTCGTTGTGGATTCTCTGCAGTTTGTAGGCTACAAAATTAACGTTACGTTTATGAAGCGCAAGGTTAGTTTCCCCGTCCGTCGCCAGAGGGCCCACATACTCATTTCGCGAAATTTTAACTGAACTCCGACGTCGCAATAATCATCAGTACATTTCTAGAATTGTTTTCTCGAATACGATACTAAATATGCATCTTGACGCATGAGATTGAATGAACCTATCATTTTGAAGCAGAAGGAGCAGTTTGTATACCTTTGGCGCCGGGAATCCGTCCTTTCAGTATGTCAGCAAACGGTATCTTGACCTTAAACCCATAGAGGACCGGGTTAAACAAGACAGCCTCTGTGAGGACGATAGCACTGATGTTGCCCCTGACATCTCCCCACAGGAGAATGTTGTGAGTCGGGTCGTGACGGTCTGTCCAGTACGACAAACACGTGGCGCATATCTCCAAATCTGATATCACAAGTCTCTTCTCAAACTCCTGTAAAGAAATAAACATGAGCAATTATGGTCAATTGGTTGGACACATGACTGTTGATACTCTTGACCGTACTGTTACCCCCCTTCTGAGGGAAAAGCGAACCAGAACTAGCAATTTCGGTTAGACAAGTTTCAAGATGTTTCTGAGATGCATTTTGCAGTTTACCAAGCGCACATTTTTTTCTGGCTCATAATGACATAATAGCAATGTATAAATTATCAAAGCAAAGGTGAGATTTGCCAGCTTTGAAATTTTTGAAAAGACTAGACCAAAGACCCAACTTGCCTTTGCCCCCGTATTGCCGCTGAGGTCATAGCACGTCACGTTACAACCGGTCGTCGTCACGGCAAGAAGATTGACATTTGGAAGCACAGCCGTGCCCGTCACGAGAGTGCCTATAAACTTCTGTTTGCTCTCCGATTCTACTCGAAATTGTTTAACATGACGAAGTCTAGTGTTAAATAGGTTGACCACACCTTCTCTAGTTACTGCTACATACCTGTATTTATCCAAGAGAATTGTTAGCTTAATCTGTTCAACTATTCGCACAAAGGTTTAATTGCCAGAATGGTGCCACAGTGTGTAGACAGATTTCCTATGATTTAAGAACGCTTGTACAGCGAATGTATTACCTGCCATTATCTTGATCCGTGATTAAGTAAAAATTCAGGTTTTCAGTATTCTTTGTCACACAGGGTGCATAGTCGATTTTGTTGATGGAGTCATGAATTCGAATATAACGCGACGTATTTATTCTGGAATGGAAGTATTTTGACCAAGCAGTAATTATATTGCATACCATTTCTTCTGTTAGCAGATAAAGCAGCATTAGAACGCATCTTCGACTCAACAGTACGTTTCGTTTAGCATTCTTTAAGCCGCTCCTAGCTTTGCTGGAGCGACTTCGTTCAACGAGTTGAGATTTGCGTGAAATGATGAAGATATATGTGGAACGGACCCCCCCATTGGACAC
>JBCAUI010521756.1:0-11851 GCA_038406195.1 Haplosyllis anthogorgicola | reverse complement strand
TTAAAAGATCCTCTATTTCAAACAGATTTTTGAAACATGTGTTATTTGCACAACACCCTCTAATATATGAGTGTCCACGCACTCTTCTTACACCAGGCAAACTATTATTGCGATTTGCCATTTTGTTAAATTTTGAATTTTGTTGTCAAAATTTGGATTCAGGGTCTAAACGTAAATGGAGCGAAAAATAGCGTCACTTGGGGTTTCCCTGTTGTAAACACGGGTTAATACGCACACAACTTCGTTAAAATTTAGGAATGATTGATTTGTATTTGGATAACACAACAAAATTAATTTAATTAATTAATATTAATATTTAAATGTTACAACATCTTCTCACAACAAATTAATTCTTATATAAGGTAATATTACGCATTTAAATATAGAAACAATTCACGACAAAACGGCTTTTAAACAACTTTAAACAGTGGCTTAGATGTACGGAACTCTTTCCCATGGTGACCTGATGGACAGTAATCAACAACTTGATGTTCCGTAAAATCCGCAATTGAACCCGCGATAAAAACCAGAAAAGGCAGTTTTCACTTGGAAAGACCCCGACACGGGAATTCCTTGTGCTCGTTTTCAGCGCCAAGGAAGGTTCGTTTTAAGAGGTGGAACTTGTGCACTTTACAGGGGCTCAACGGCACATTTTAGGAGTCGTCAACACCAAAAAGGTGTCCATAGGTCACTTCCAGCAACCACCGACAAGTTAAGTCAGAACTAAGCCGATTTCCAGGCAAAAACAAGAGTCGCACTTGTGTGCTCTAGTCGGCAACTGGATCGTTGACGTTTCACACAAGTGCCACCAGAGTGTAAAATAGTATCCAGCAGCTCCATTTACTTGGCCGAGCAGTTTGCTGAGCGCATGCATTCTGGGAACTACTTCCAAATGCATCCAGTAGGTTTTATTTTTCTCGACGTATCATTAAATTCCTTGGATTTGCTTTTTGCGGTATTTTCCGGCTTGCGCAAATTCTAACTATTACGGCAAATCCCGTACTGCACAAATTGTGGCTTTTACGGGAAAATACGAGTTGCACATTAAAAGGTTAACCATTGCCCGATGGCCCTTAACTGCAGCTAATACGCAGAATTCGTATCACTTCGGAGACGAAGAGAACAAAGGAATCTCACGCTGTGCTTTTGATGTGCGGTTGTTTCTTCTGATACGAATTCCGTGTGCTGCAACTGAGTGCAACACTTATTGAAGGTCAAAAGAATTTATCAAAAGCGTCCACGTTTGACAACCATCGCTCGAAAGTTCAGGCGACAAAATCACAAATGATGTAAACAAATAAATAGGGCCATGTACTAACCAAGCAAACTAAAAATTTTATTCTTTTGTCAGACTTTGATGACAATGAGGAAGACGAGTTGCTGCAGAAGTCTGAAGAATGCAGCGGAGGATGGTCATGATGAATGTCTTGATACGTTGATAAAAGCAGGAGCTTCAGTGAACAAAAGGGATGGTTATCGCAGCTCAGCTCTGTTCCTCGCAGCACAGAATGGACATGATATGTGTGTTAAGATGCTGATAGAAGCAGGAAGTGATGTGAACATGCAGGCTTCAGGTAATTACACAGCTCTGTTCATTGCAGCATACAGTGGTAAAGCTGATTGTGTGAAGCTTTTAATAGAAGCAGGAGCTGATGTGAATATGGAGAGTCACGAAGGTAAAACAGCTCTGATGCAGGCAGCAGGATTTAATTATGTTGAGTGTGTACAGTTACTCATAGAAGCACGAGCTGATGTGAACAAACAGAATGAAAGGGGTGAAACAGCTCTGATGTGTGCTGCACATCATAGTGGCGCCATTGACTGTGTGAAGTTACTCATACTAGCAGGAGCTGATGTGAACACACGGGATAAAAGTGGTTTCACTGCTCTGATGTGTGCAGCAATAAACGGCACTTGTGTCAGAGTGTTGCTACGAGCAGGAGCTCTTATCAATGTGCTCAATGAAAAAAACCTAAACGCGTTGCAACACCACATCCAGTGGTATCAAGAAGAAGAAGAAGAAGCAGATCGCGACACCCGTATGCTGCTCCATGCAGCAGGAGAAAATCAAAGGGAACCTTGGATACTGAATGAACGTTGCACACTGAATCTGACATACATGTGCAGAGAGACAATTAGGAAACATCTGATAGACGTAGATCTACACCAAAATCTGTTTGACAGAATTCCTCAGCTCGGACTTCCATCTTTACTGGAGGAATATTTGCTGTATGATATGTCATTGGATGAGAACTAATCCTCTGGGGAAACATTTTTTTTTTTTTTTATTTTTCAAATGTTTTTATTCATTTAACTTTTACATTATTGAGTTAGTCAAGAAATACACAGATGTACGGAGTGCAATTTAAGAGTTGAGTTGCGGAAAGTTTTTAATGTATCGGATTTTGGGTATCCTACAATTACCAAATATTCATACTTTGTGAAAAAAAACCATTAAAGTTATGAAATCTAGTGAGCCTTTTTGACATTTCGTTGCATAAATGTACTGTAAAAAGCAGCATGGCATTTAACACATCACAGTAAGGTCCAACATAATTATTTATCATGATCTGTGTTTTGCGTAACGTCAGGATCCCATTTGGATCTATGATAATTCGTAGTTAGTAAACGGTGAATACACCGATATTGAAAGTACCTAAGCTTGGTACATAGGGTGGTTTTTAATATATTTAAGTACAGTTTGGACCATTGATTTTTTGTTGTGGTAATACCCAATTCTGTCTCCCACAGGAAAATCTTTGTTTGCACAAGACAAGGTTTCTTTGTGATTAGTTTGGAATAGGCGGCACGAGATGGTTTTGGATTCGTTCCGGACATTTTAAGCTCAAGGCCTGTTTCCTGAAGAATACTGTTTTCCTGTTGGGAGGCCAATATTTCCAATTTTGGGGATATCCAATAAAAAAGCGTAGTACGAAAAAAATCTGTAATGTTGCCATATTTTGCGTTAAATTCATGGTATGTCATGAACTTATTTTCATTCTCATTGTACAACTGTTCTATTCTGTATATTTTCGTTGTGAATAACGGTGTACTTTTCAAGAATGAGATTGCATGCCTGCCCCGCGAATGAAACAGCCAGCGAGTTCTGCAGGCATGCAAACCAAGATGATGACTACACCACAAATGAAGCAATCAGCTAGTTTTGCAAGCATGCAATCTGTATGCAATCTGTATGCAAAATGCATGCAAACTGCATTACCACAGAAAGATAGAATATGCCTCACCTAATCTACTATGATAACTTAAAATAAAATAAAAATGAACAAAAAGTACGGTGTTAATAGTTGTAGATCAAGGAGGCTCTGTGTTTACCAATGGATATTTCTTGATAAATGCGTCTAAAGTCGGCGTTCATTTTTCCATGCTGGTAAAATCATGCTTTGGCAATTGTTTCCGTGTATAAAGGTCAATATTTTGACACATTTATGTGATAACACAATTACTCACTTCGCAAAATGCTTTAAGCGATGTCACAAGGGGTAGAAAAAAGTTCAATTTTGGATACTGAAATACGCCTACAACACTACGTGTACGACAAAAATACACCTGTAAATGTCAATGTATTATGTGTGCGCCTATTAAGTTTGTACGTATGTGATTTAATATATTGATGTCAATTTCAGATATTTGTTACAGTCCATTTCATTATTTTCCTGGTGAACTTCTTTTGTATTGAAGGTGAGTTTTTATTTTTTAAATGTGATAAACAAGACTTTATTTGCCAACTAAGTTGTTTCTCTTTTATATACTTAATGTAACAGTCTCACTCTTAATCGACAGTAGTTTAATTTAAGGATAGCAACCTAATTTGTAATTTTACAGTGAGAATGGATTTTTCAAGTGGATCACAAGAGAACATGGAAATCTCAACGGTTCCAGAAACGGAGTTACCATTACATTCTGAAGAGGATTATCAGAGTACACCAAAAAAAAAATAAATAAAATAAACCAGTTTTGCTTAGCGATGACACAGTGATGATTAGAAACGATTCAGATGGATCCAAAACACCAGTTGATGATGAGAGTTCTGAGGCATCAACTGTGAGTACACCTCTTAATGGTGTCCCTGAATTGATGTCGCCTAAAGTCACATTGGTGGAGTGCCACTGGTTGAGCATAACCCGATTCCAACCAGCATAGTTCACAATACTGTGGCGGATATCGCATCAAATTCTCAGGATAACACCACAAATGATGACTTTGTTGGTGACGATAGTTTTAACCGTGATGAGGAGGAGTCAGGAAATATAAAAGGTGACAAGGGCTCAAGTGACCAAACAAATGTACGTTCTTCTTCACTTCGTGTTCCTTTTGGAAGAACTCTCGTCAAGTTCCCACTTGTGCCACCGATTGAATATAATGCCACCAAACTAGATCCTAGGTGTGAAGCTTTGCAAAGGAAATCTTTCTGTGTAAGTGATTTACTCTTTTGAATGCCGTATTGTAAGAGTGTTTTCCAATGGCATAAGTAAGAAATGTGCACCTGAAAATTTTAATTTTTATCTTTATAATATTGAATTTGCGTAACAAGTGAATGTAAATGTTTTGACTTTTTTAGCTGACAAATAGGGAAAGCCAGAACATGGACACTCTCAGCGAAATGCTTTAACATTTGGATTTGTCACACAGTCCATCGCAGGCAATACTGCCAATGAAGCTGTATTGTGAGGAAAATGAAGATTCATTCTTGCAACTAGCAAAGAATTATCTGTGTGATAAATTCTTATCCGGGGATGAATATATCGGCAGACTATGTGCTAGTGGCTTTGTTATGGACGAACTTTTCTTGGTGTTGTCTTCCAGGAGATACCATATTCACATTGCAGTGCTTCAATCAGAAGGTACGTGACTATCTGACTACCGTTACATCAAATAGGAGAAGACGGACACTGGGAAACACATTCAAAGGGTAATGTGTCTGGAAAGCCCTCAGTGAATAGGCGTACCGCCACAATACCAAGCCACATTCAAACATTAAATGAAAGTGATTCATCCAAGAAAATAACGAAAATAAGTTAAAATAACAAGGCGGACAGGGAAATCTGCATCTCAGTCTCATGTATCGTCGGTAAAATAATGTCCAAACTTCAATATTAATAAAATAATGTCCGGAACTCCAATAACTCAGCCGGAGATCCTCCTCCTCTATTTTATGAAAATCTATGTTACGACACTTGAAGAAGAAGATACTTTGGACTACACAGACCACTAAATGTCATATGGCTGACAAGAAATTTATTCCGGATGATACAGATTTACTTTTCATAGTTCTACGTTTTCGACGATGATCACTGTACGTGTAAATTACAACTTCAGGGTAGTAAACGAGGTCATCTTTCTCCATTTAATTAAGCTGTACATTTACACTGACATAAAATGCAGTTATGGCCTAAAAAAGGTACCATTCATAAAACTTTCTGCTGTTTTCAGTATGTACAGCTTCATGCACTAAGCTCTTATTAAATTTTCAATTGTACAACCGCAAAGTTAAGTTGATGGTTAATTCACCAATGAAAAAATAAATTGGAAAAAAAATAGTGAATGTATGAAATAAAGATAATTGCATTTTGTTTAGTTGCTATGTTTTATTATTCAGTTTAATACTTTTTCAGCCAAACGTTTCAATGTAGCGTAAAGTAGTGTGTACCTCATTTATGGTGGAGCTCATTTTCTCAGGGAGTTTACATAAAGGTTTCTCGACAAGAAGTGATGCAACATACAAGTTTTTATGAGGAGCTAGTGGATAAAGTTTTGAGGATTGTCCTTTCGATCAGAGAAGGCACACATCTAAAATGAAGTATGGGGCGACCACACTGATCATCAGGCACCAAGCTCAATCTGTTGCAGTTCAAGAAAAGACACAATAATCCTTTTCGTATCAATCAATGGGACACGCTGAGCTAAATATTGATATAGATGCTGATGCTCATTGTGGCCAAACAAAGACATTTACGTACATAAGTTAAACAAAAAGGGGAGACATGTGAAATGCGGTAAACAATTTTTAATGCTTTGCGCTACAAGCTACAATTAAAATACAATGTTATGATGAATACGCCATTCCTTAATTACTAATTAATCCACTACAAAATTCACTACATCACAAGCACTTTTCAATAAAATGCTTTCCTTTACAATAGTTGTACGGTTTTAGTGAACACAGTTTAGAATGTGTATCTCAATTTAACTTGTTCTTTTATTTCTATGAGTAATGCACATGTATGCTAATAACTTCTTGAAAGTAAAAATAAATATCAAATGCTCACTTCTGCTTCATGTTTGAAAATTGAAATACATGTAAATACCAGCGACTGTAAACGCAGCTAAACAAATGATCGTAAATAAACAGTTGTCACAAGTTTAATAAGCAGTGTCTTTATAAGGCACATCTTTCTAAACTTTGGGTAAATCAGGAAGATATGAATTGTTCATGGTAACATGGTACGTTTCTCTCAATTGAAATGAAGATTAGATTCAACTGTTTTGAGTGCCAATTACATAACCAGTGGTTGAATGTAGTACGAATGGCACTTGATCATCTTCCACTCCAGTTTCGTTTACTTCCATGGGTCGTTCATCAATGAGTGGTGTGTTGTTCATTTTTGTGGGTGTATCATTGACGTTTGATCGATTGTTTACTTCCATGACCATCTCCCTTTCATCATTCTGAAATGTATTAACAATTTCGAGAAATGTATGGTCAAACATGTACATGTATTATTTTACCTTCTCAAAATTAAACTGTCGAATCTTGGTGTGATCTTCACGAATGGTCCCAGTTTCAATGCTTTGAAGACAGCATGAAGGTTTCGTGGTATCACATGAGCAATCACTTGTTTTTGTTGGCAGTTTATCCAGGATGAATAGCTGAATGCATCTGCAACTTGTGGTGTCATTGTCATTATCAACGGGAACTCTATCTCTTCGTTCACAGCATAGTTATGTAGTTTTTGTATCACTATGATCAGTGCGTTCCTAATGTTGCCATCATCTGTTTTGTAGCTTAGCACATCATCTGGCATCTGATCGGTCACGTCTTGTGGAAGGCTTTTATCCAGTAGGGGCTTTAGTCTCTCACCATTTCCATTGTCCATAATCTAAGAACACAAAGTCACATTTTCAATTTTATTCTTCAATTTAAAATGCAGCGGTACATAACAAATAGCTACAGTGGAGTCGCTTCATTTCACATTATCCTTTGACGACTTTGCACAGGAGTATTTATTGTTTTCTTTATTCTTTAATTTTTCAGTACAAAAACTAACAATTTTCAAACAATTACATACAGTAGGCCTTGTCTTGAGCGACACCTGTCTTGAGTTCCATGAAGAAGACCATTATTCTGACCCAGTTATTCACACGACATGCAGTGTGGATATGAAAATAGGGGTTGTTCCGTAAATTGGGTATGCTTCTTGAATTCGCACAATACGCTAATTTTGCAGCAGGTTGCACTAAAAATTTGTTTGGGCAAAGTGAACTGTAGTGTTAACTTAAGTAAATGAGTGTAAGTGAGTGACCTTCCTACGGACACACCTCCCTATTGAGCGGCCTTTCCTTCAGGAGCAGTGTTGCCTGTTCCTTTCAAATTCAGGGGACATTTTGTGCCCACACCTAATTTCTGATGGATATTTACTCAATTAAGAAAGACATGGAGGCAAGAAAGTCTTCGTACAAAGCAGCTATTCCTTTGGAGAGCCCGCTATTGTACCCACTTTTGAGGCCACTTTTGTCAGTCTTTTGAAAGGTCACTGTAAACAAAGTCAAATGCTGTTAATTTTAAGAAATGAGAAGTCTTACCAAAGTTTTCATTTGTTTTGTGGGCGTTGTTTTCAAGTCGAGTGAATCAAGTTCTGGGGTGAAATTACTTCTGGAGCTGACAGCTTTCCTCCATTGTTGCTTCTTATCCTTCCCTCGTTTGTGGTCTGGACTTCATTTCATTCACTTCTTGTATCGTTGGGACAGTCAGGATTATACCATCTAGTTTCGTAAATCTTTTGAATCATGATCCCTCTGAAATAAAATTAGTGTGAAATGTACTGATGCCAATTTTTTAATTATGGACCAAATTAATGTAGTTTTCTCTCAAGTTTAGTCATTAAGCCATTCGTCGTGAAAAGCACAGACATGTGATTCTCTATGCTTGTCAGTCTAACGTAATTTTAGAGTTTGAGGGTTCGACCTTCTTTTTAATTACTTTGAAACATATCAGAGACGTCTGTGAGCATGCCATTTGCTGTGTGGCACATTTATTTGTACGGCTACAATAATCTCTCATTCAATAGATATTTCATTACTATTGAAATTGAAAAGTTAAATATTCTTACGAGGGATTCCATCCGGAATCGGATTGGGAATGTCGTTCATCTTCACATAGCGTTGGATGTCACGTGCCATTTTATCTTTCCATATGGGAATTCAAATAACAGTGCAGTCAACCATGTAAGCGCTCATTGACATTTCTACTTCTGGTGGGAATACTGGTGGGGCACCCATCTTTGGTTTCAATTCTCGTCCTTTGAATCTACAATGAAGCAATATAAAATATTACATTCTTTAGGAGATTTGTACTTTGTGTATTATGTACCATTTTTGTGTACAGTACGACTCCTTTTGAAGGGGCATCCTTTTGTGTTACAGGTTTACGGGCAGTTTGTGTTTAAAGGTTAAAACGTATTTTTAAGGGAAATTAGAATAATCTATCATACCTTGTGTATAACGTTGTGTATGGTATATTTAAAGCGTGTGCAACACCAAAGATAGTTTCATCACTTCAAACGGTGTAATCCTGTCTTCACATCTTCCATTGCCCATTGTGTTCTTCTAGTAGTCTGCATGACTTGATTTTTGGCGTTCATGGTTCTGAAATGTTTCAGTAAATGTAACATTAATCCAAATACAGTGCGTTTTAACTATTTTAATTTTGTTCCCACTCTGAAATTCATGTGCATAAATTTGAGTGTGTTACAATTTGTGCGTGATGTACAAAGTCTGGTAGACTCTATTGGTACACACCGGCTCCAAAATAACCCATCAAGTTAAATATAAACTTCAATTGGAACTTGTATCACCTCAACAAAAACAGTATTTGGAAGGTACCAGAGCTTTCTTTTGTTGGTACATCCAGAAATCTTGAGTTGACTATTACATTCTTTATACAGCCAGAAATTATCCAGTTAACACCCAGGACACTGTTTGAACAGAATGCGTACGATTTTGTGCACAGGCATTTATGTGGTATGTACGAAAAAAAAAAAAAAAAAAAAAATTTGCTACACGGTGCAGAAAAGGAGGGATGCCTTTTCCATTTCATCTTTCCAGATTGCTTGACAAGATGTTTGTAATGTTTAAATAATTCTGTAAGCAGTTTAACTTTCAACAAATATGATGTGTACTGCTTAATAGATGAGATGGAAAAGGCAGACTACAGGTAGGTTCCTGTCATACTCTGTACTCATTGGCGGATCTTGGGGGCGCAGGGGACGTGCCGAAAAATCGCGTAAAATTTGGGGCATCCCAAGGTTTGCGCCCCCCTACGAGAAATCCTGGATCCGCCACTGGTACTTATGGTTCTTCTACAAAAATGTCCTCTACGATATGAGTGATCTTGTGGCAAAACACTGTTGTGTGGGCGATAATGGAATATCTGTCTGTCAGTCTCAAAATATTCACTGAATCACAGTCAAATCGCGTTCTTATGCATAACAAGTTTAACTACTTACCTTTTTATCGCATAAAGTGTATTATATACGAATAAATTATAACTTTAAAACGCTATATGGATTTGCATATTTTCTTTTATCACTGTTGTCGGTTTTTCCTTAAATACACTAGCGCCATCTGCCAATAGGAGATTGTGATGGCATTTCTGAGCACATTGGACGTATACGTTTCTGGCGAGCTACGACGCACATTTTGATGGAAATGTTGCGTCTGTCAGCGCTTGATAAACTTATGCAGATGACGCAGTCTGACAACACAAAATGGAGGAGGAAGATGTAAACATTTGGTTAATCATCTGTATTTATTTGAAATTGAGACAAATGAAGCTCAGAAGGCTCTTGATGTTTGCTGCAATGTCATGCTGGTAATTATTAAAATAGTTATTGTTCAAAGTTTTCCAGGATAAACATGACATCCATCTGTAAATGGGCTTGTAACAGTGCAAAGTGTCTTAGATCTAGTCTTCCTTCTGATCCATATGGAGACAATAATGTTAACTTGTATTGTTTGTGGTGGTAGATGCACAGAACATTTGACACTTTTGATATTCCCATTCAAGTACACATACAGTTCTCTCCTCCTGACAATTCTATTCCTTCTGTCTGTCCTGAAATTTGCCCGTGTGATTGTATAGTCCACCGCATTGTCTGGTGTACTCCTTGGATATTTAAAGTGCCAAAGCTGCATTGTAATAATTCAGACAGTCTGAAAAAATCCGGTTAAAATGACGGTTAAAATGCACAGAGAAAGGAGTTATGTCTGTCTGTCTGTCTGTCTAAGAAATACGGTTAAAAATACAGTTAGAATGGACTACGTATACACACAGAGAAAGGAGTTATGTCTGTCTGTCACAAAAATACGGTTAAAAATATGGTTAAAATGCACCCAGAAAGGAGTTATGTCTGTCTGTCACATAAATATGGTTAAAAATACGGTTAAAATGGAATACGTTTACACACAGAGAAAGGAGTTATGTATGTCTGTCTGTCTGTCACAAAAATACAGTTAAAAATACAGTTAAAATTACACTTTTTACTACTACTTTTCCACAGAGAGAAAGAAATCCGACTTCAATTTGTACCAAATCAGACAGTCTGAAAAAGACGTTTAAAAATAGGGCTATAATTGACTACGTTTGCACACAGATAAAGCAGTCATGTCTGTTGCTCTGTTAGTGTGTCTGTAAAATATGGTTAAAAATACGGTTAAAATTGAAATGTACCATCCAGTGCTAATTTAACACTCATCATAAATGTTTGAATGGTCTTGAAAGGAGGCTCACGCAATGGTATTGAAAGACGACAACCAGTGCCAATTTAACACAGATATGTGGTTATCTTGTTAATTGCATCACTCATCTTGCCGTAAAAGCACTGAAAAGTAGTTATCTTGTTAATTTTATTCAACTCTAAGAATAATAATTAACAAGATAACCAATTTAACATCATGGCACATTTTGAAATTAACAAGATAACGTGGTTGTCTTCTTAATTTTGGTGGGTCAAGCATTGGTGGATCCAGGATTTCTCGGGGGGCACCACCCTTGGGGCTTCCCAATTTTTACTCGATTTTAGCACAAAAATCCCCCAAAACTGCATGAAAATGAAATTTTGGCCTGTAGGGGGGGCCTGCGCCTCCTGCGCCCCCTAGATCTGGCAATGTCAAGGGTTACAAATAACGATTGCTGATTGAAGGCACTTATTTTTTTTACTGTATATTTTCTTAGCATTCGCGTAGAAAAGCACAGAGTGAAAAATTTCTGGGAAAAAATTTCTCGACGCATGGAAGACAAAGATTACAGACGTCATTACCGGTACATGTATTTTTAAATCTTTTTGGAGCACAACAACAATGATTAAGTAGCACTAGAATCATTTTTGCTCCAATATGAAGTAAATTCAACAAAGTTGAAAGAAAATTATCTTGTAACGTGACAACCAACACTATATATTTGTAAGTGTTTATTGTTGTCTTAGGATGAACCAGGACACTTTGAAAACTCTCACACGTTTCCTGAGTCCCAGCATTCGCACATACAAGGGTGGGAGAAAGCCGGTGCCTGCTGATAAAATGGTTGGAATGACGGTAGCATATTTGGGGTCAGAAA
>JBCAUI010521745.1:0-11852 GCA_038406195.1 Haplosyllis anthogorgicola | reverse complement strand
AAAAGGCATATAACACGATCGATTCCATAGGCTGCTTTAAAGCATTGCTTTAAATCAGCCAAAAATACTAACACATTAAGATCATCCACTTTCAGTAATTCCTGAAGTTGCTGAGCTGGTGGCGAGTGAGACTGAGTTAATTTTGCAACAGCATCGACAACCGCGGTTGATTTTGCATCTGGTTCTGAAAACGTGACACAAGATCATGCACATGTATGTAACAGCAATAACAGTTCATATTTACATGAAATACTGAGCTCTTTCAATGCGACAACACGTTCATGTACTGTCTAAATTTTAATATTATTACTTGTAGATGTTTGTCAACGTAGGATGTTTTAAAATTACTGTATTCCCTCTAATTATGGCACCCATATTTTAGAAATGAAAATAATTAAATGAATCTCGGGTGAAAATCATAAAATACAAATTTATCCACAATGGAAGATGTTTCAGGTGTTGATCACATTAAATAAAGATATGTAGTTGCTAAAACAATGTAAAAACAGATTCAAGTGCAACTCACATTTAGTATTTCTAGATTTTTAATTGAGGCACCCCTTCAAAGATTGGTCTTGGCACACGGTGCCATATTTAAAGGGAATACGGTATTTTCAAAATGAACTCATACAGTTTTGCAAGGAAAAAGAGTAACTAAGGATTTATCTATATTTATGTGTAAAAGACATCTATTCAAGACTAACGATTAATACTTACCGAGTCCTAACAAGTCTTTGAGTGTTTTCATTACGTTGTGCACTTCGCCCAGTTTACTGTACAAATCATTCATCCTGGCGTATACTCCTGCGAGAGAGGCGACGTCGAATAAACTCATGAAGTGATCCACCATTGCCTGGAGCACGGCCCGTGATGGCTTCTCACCGGATTTGTAATGCTACAATAACAAAAAAATATACCGCAAATGTTTTAGTGGTGCACTGCACTAAGTTTATTTTAAGAGTACACCTTATGTAATGCTTTAATAGACTCTGTACACAAGATCCAAAATGTGACTGTGTCACAGGGTTGTATCATGTATTAGTTTTGTTCGTGCAAGAATCTCCGACCAAAAAGTTTATTTCCAGGTCTATAATACATGTACCAACAATACAAATTACAAAATTAAACCCTGGAAATGTCATCTCATAAACACAATTATTTACATCTCTCAACCACTCATTTCTAACTAACAATACGTTTAAAAAGGAATACTTACACGACTCTTTGGTACGTCTACGTTTTCACTATGTATTAAGGTATCTACAGCGTGTATTAGTTTAACAGTGGATGGGTCACCGGTTAGATATACAGCACTAGTTGGACTTAACATCGCCGTTAACTTATTTAGAGATTGCTGCAACTCCTATGGCAAAAATGTACAGACGATGTTAACATTACTTAACTCTGACTATGTTTGTGTTGGTAGAAATTTGTAGTTTAGTGTAAGACAAATATAAAGGCAAGGTGATCTGTGACCTTATCTATTCAGTTAGTGCACACAACTAGTACCTAAGGACGATTTGTTTAATGGATGGAAAGTGTAGAACACTTACCTTGAGGCCCCGAACTTGTGTCAACCAGTGTTCTAACGTGGGAATAACATGATGCCAAGTCTTCTCACACCAAACTTTATGAGGTTTGCTTGGGGACGAGCGCATTGATACTTCCAGTGGAACTGGTGCCCCAGGAGACTCCACCAGATGTAACACTTCTCTTGCAAACTAAACAGCAATAACACACATTGCTAAATCACTGTCAAATTACGAATAATGCACGTAACAGTTCTAAGCTAAATATGCAGTCTTAAGAATCATTGATGCAACAAAAATCTACTTTTACAGATGACACAATATCTGCGTGTTAACTATGATAAAATAGTGCCTCTGGTGTCTTTTTCATGGTGCAAAATTCTTTACCTGTTCTAGTTTAGGGTATGTATCAGTCATTTGTCGGTGCTTCTGTGCTTTTGGTATGACACTTTCTACATCAAACACTCCAAATTCATCACAGATAGTCTATTGCAACGAAAAATTAAAGTAACCGGTTAATTATTTTAATTTCTTCCAGGTTCTCGACTACACAAGTGACTCATTTGTGCAACATTAAATACATAACACAATTTAATGTGAAGTTACAATAGGGATCAAGCAATTACAGGTTTCCAAATCATAAGATTCTTGTCTACTTCTTTCTTTTTGAATACGTCAAATTTCAACTTATCCTTGTGTCCAAAGTAACAGGTTTTTCTACGTAACAATGTAAAGTGCATTTAATTGGGTATGGACACATGTTTATGTGTATTGGTTGAGCACATACCTTGAGGTATACATGGCAGTGTGAGGCTGGTAAGTACTCAATATCTTCAACCTGAGTGCTGTATTTTCTGTTGTCTTTTCTTCCTTCTTTTTCATCGGCACTGAATGTAATACAAACATATAAATTTATCTTAGAAACGAAGCCCTTTTAAATTGTCACAATGATATATCAATTTGCAGATTAATGAACATACCCATATTTGTGCTTTTTCAGAGCTTGTTCTAGTTTCTTTATCTTCATCTGTGCAGCTCGGAAGTCTTTCATTTCTGGTCTGTAAGATATACGTAAAAGGATAAAAGGATGAGTGAAATCCTAATACAGTTTGCTGACTGGAAGTTCGGACAAATCCAGGGTCAAATTGGTGCAACACTGGAGGTTGTCTCAGTGCATATCATCACAAACGATGTTACACAGGCTTGCTTTCGAACGCTCCAAAACTTTGGAAGTCATAACTGAAACTTTTTTTTACACCGAAGAGGTTTAAGATTTTAAGGTGCCCAGATGACATGTTGAACAATTTTAACCAACCTGCTGTCCATTTCCAACTTGATCAGCTCATTTTCGTTCTCACATTTCTTTAGCTTTCGTTTCGTTTCCTTCAACTCCCGTTCATAAGTCTACAAAGATCAGTTATAACAATATGTCACTTTCGTCCTGATACAGGAAGACTGAAACAGTCAAACATACTAAGGCATTTTCAGGGTCCTACAACACTAAGCTTTAGCTATGAATTTGGATTCCTGTATAGTTTAATGGAGTGGCCACATTGAATGTTAAAGCTAGCTCTAACGTCGGTTTTCATAAACCTTAACGTGCCGTCCTTAACGCACCAACCCTAACGCTGTAATGTTATGAGCCCAACGCTAAAGAAGTGGCGTCGGACTGCAACTGCACATGCGTTAAGGGTTGTGAAAACGCACTATCAGTGTGGCCGCCATGTTTAACTCCACAGGAATCCAATTATTTGCTGTCACCTCGCTATGCACGACAAACAAGGTTTACCTTAATCATGGCTTTGAAGTTCGGAGTTGCATCTTCTATTTTTAGTGTGTCCATGTTATCCTCTAAACGAGACTTTATGTTTGATGACGCCTCCAATTCCTTCTTTAAATTGCGGATCTGCCGTTCATAGGAATCAATTATTTCTACCAACCTGTCAAACATGCAGTAATAAATTTAGCTGAAGCCTAAATGCAGCCATCACGTATGTATGTACCTGCACAAATCTTTATGTATTTTGTGGGACAGGTGTCCCCTACAGCCTGGATTTTAGCCATTTCCTTGTACGTTTTGCTGATTTTGGCCAAAAGTTTTTTCATGAAGCTATATTCACACTCATCAATATTATCTATTCAACTGCTCGTTAACTTAAAAGGAATGTTACTGAAGTCTTTTTACAAACATGTATTGAGGCAAAGGTTGACTTTTGTAAATATTTCTTATTGCTAAAGGGCGGAAAATTTACATCATTGCAGGGTTATAATTAACGAAAAATGTAAGGTTGCTTGCAGGGCAACATAGCTTTCAAATCAGGTTGCCCGAAGCAAATCCAGGTAGTCCTAATTATTGTTCTTACTACTTAATATCTAAAACATAAGCCCTATTTGTGATTATAATATGCAGTAACAGCAGGGTTTTTTTTTATAACGGACATATTATTTGACTAAAATTGCAAAATTTGGGTTGCCCTGCAGGGCAATCTAGGTTAAATCTTGGGTTGCCCGAGAAAATTTCAGGTCGAAATTTTGACTGGGCAAGTCACTAATTGGAACCCTGCATTGCAACCGGTTCATTACTCCCATGAAGCATTCTTACTTATCATCCATTGCATTTCCTCTCGCCGAATTTTTCCTGATTTTCTGGAAGACTTCGTTTTGCCTCAGCAATCGTTTTTCATCCTGTAACGGAAAACAAAAATATCTAAATTACCTGAACGGAAAAGATCACAATAAGTATTAGTCAACATTAAACACTTGCCTTTGTTGTGCGCTGGTTCAAATATGAAACGCTAAAAAAAACCCAAAAAAAACCCAACGAAATACTTAAAAGAGTTATTTACCACTTGCACCGTTTCTTACCTCATCCACCAATCTTTTTATTTTTTCCCTCAACCTTTCCATCTCTTGCTCTTGTATTTCACACTTTTGCTGGAGCTGTTTACAGCGCACCACAGCAGCTGTTTTTGTGTTACGTAACTTGTCCTCTTCTTCATGCAGAATACTAGTTTGGTTAAACCGTTCAGTCTCAAACTCCTAATGTAATTAAAAGATCAGTACATGCTAATATGTTGATTGTTTCGCAGGTGAGCGCTGAGATCTGGGATCAAATCATGTGGAGGGGGCTCAGTGCTCAGTGTGCATGCCCAGTGCAAGGCACGCAGATTAAAAATGGCATCACTTTCTGACAGTAAAGCCTGCATCCAAGGTGTTACATAAAGCATCTCTCAGTACTGTTAACAGCTTCCTAACGCACGGATATAAACTATTCATTAGAGACTCCAAAGGCCAAATACATATTAATGTCAATGGTGACACAATTACGGGTACATATAATAGTCTATCAAGGGAAGAGATGATTGATTCACATCTATCTTTTAGTACAGTACATTTAGATCAGTAAAACTATTGTAACACAGACATTTTCCTGTGTTAAGCTACCAAAATTTATGAAGAAAACCTCAAAAGAATATAAATCTCACGACCTCGACCGTTCCGAGTCTGATACTAACCTGTAGTTTGTCGTTGGAGTTGTCGAGCAGAGTTTTAAGATCTTTAGCTCTAGTTTCGTATCGCCTGGAAACCTGGGTCTGTTCCAGCAGCTCCTCCCTGAGGGGCAAGTGCAATACTTTACATGATGTCTTATTACTTACTGCCCTGGGGTACTCATTGTTCATCTCCATTGCAGTATAATAATTTGTCAAGGTTCGCAGATTGAAAGTGGCATTGGTTATCCGACTGTAAAACTACAGTAAAATCTGCATTGGGCGAACTCCTCATTTTCAGAAAAAACGGAAACGTCGATGACACGAGGTTCGCCCGATGGAGTACAAAATACTAAGTAAAAATTAATTTGGTGATTGAAAATTAGTACATGGATGAGAGTAGTTCACCCAATGGATGGTACGCCCAATGCAGATTTTACTGTATCAGCACTTAGAAAAGAAACTGAGCCTGGGAGCCAACAAAAGGTGCTCATTTGTGTGTTCTTAGCGGCAACGATTCTTGGTTTATAAAATTGCACACTGTGTAATCACGTCTTAGAATAGTTCTTTTTAAATATCCAGATATCCAGTTGTTTAAATCAAGTTCATTGTACCTGAGTGAGTTATTAGTGATGATAAGTTCCTGCACAAGTTCTTGTCGACGGTCGCAGTCTCTCATCAGGTGCTGCAGTGTCTGTCTCAATGTTCTCGCCGTCTCAGGCTCTATCACAACCACATCTGTAAACGAAATAATACAGTGAAAACTCCTCATTTACGGCCACTCCTGGTTCACGGCCATGTTAACCTTAAATATTTTCTTCAAAACTGTAGAAAAATGTAGTCTTCCTTTACGGCCAGTCCTACAGCCAAATTTAGCGGGCAAAACAGGTGGCCGTAAATGAGGAGTTTTATTGTATACAGTAGAACTTGCTTTGAGTGATCATTGCTTCGTAAAGTCATTTGCTTTATACGGCCAATTTTGGTTGTAATTTCTTATATTTTGAATATAGCTACAAACTTGAGCAAAATTTAGTGGCTGTTCAAAGCAGGTTCCACATGTAGCATACCGCACAGTGGCAACTCAAGGACTTTTTGTTGGAGAGAGCACACCATCAAAATTTTCATCCAGAAAACAAAAACGTCAACAACGGACCAGTCAAGATTCTGTTGGCTCTTCGGCAATTTTGCCAAATGGGCCAAAAAGTGGAAAAAAAACCAAACCTGAACATTTTGTGGCGTGCGTCGGATGCACGATACCGACAGACGGCATTCCGTGTGTTCGCAGCTCCTTGTTGACGCGCTCCCATTCTCCCTGCTCGATCTGAAAATACAAGGGAACAATTAAATCCCTCACATTGGCGAATCCAAAGGCCGGGGGCGGGAGGCGGGGGTGGGGTGCTGTTTAATGGAAGAAAACATTAAAAGGCACCCCGTCCAACCACATGGAGGTGCCGCAGCGCCCCCTCAAACGAGAAATCCTGGATCCCCTCTTGCATCATGTCGTAGAAATGCAGAAACTCGTCATTAGCCTATCCCGACCGAACAGACACAGGTGGGCTGGCAGGTCAGGACCTCTGCCGGCATGGCTGGTCAGACTGGGCAGATACACCTCTGCACGCCCAACCCTCAAGTTTCAGACAAAGGTCTGATCAGTAGGGAGAAAGACTACTTCACTGGCAGGGAAAAAATTCTCGTTGAGCTGGTCCCCGCTTGGGGGCCAGCTTTATGTGGTGATCTGAGATTTGTGTGAAATGCAAAACAGAGTGTGCACCCATGGTGCAACATGTGTGTGCTGGGTATTAAGTCCTGCTTTTCATCACAAGGCATCTGATGCAATCAATATTTATATAACTTATAAAAGGTACAGAAGAGTAAAATACCAAACAAAGAAAGAAAGAAAGAAAGAAAGAAAGAAAGAAAAAAAGAGAAGGTTTTGTGCATCAATTATGCGAAACTTATTTTCAACTTTCTGGGTGCAGGACCAGCTTTGTATTCTTTGATTATCCTCCTAGTTTACTCATGAACATCGTTAAACCCTGTGCGGCGACATTTTTCTTTTGCGTTCACCTGCTTTTTGCATAACTAACTAAAATTAACTTTTCCTTTTTAAACGAGCTTTCTACCATAAATACTTGGGCCAAACGAGGTTGCAAATAACAGATCTTACTGTTGTGTTTATCAACTGGCATCTGCGATTCTGAATGTCGAAAATTATTTGACATGTAGAATTTCCAGTTGACAATCATCATTTTATACAAGTACACCGTACCGTTTAAAGTCAAAAAATGTGCATACCCAAATTAAAGATTATCCTAATTTTCTTCCTTCATTTTGAGATTTATCCATGTCTTAACTGGGGTAACGCTATTATATTGAGGAATGCAAAAATGCTTTTTTATTTTTGAAGAAACGGTCTTCCTACATTTTCATTTTATTATTTTTCTGTCATTGCTGTTCTAGCACACACAGTGTAAAACTGCGTGTACGGTGTAAGTCTATACTCCACTCGATCATTATTCAACCAATTAATGCACAACCAAAGTAGCACGCAAGGTTTCCAATTTCTAATTGGGAATTTTTCAAAGGAAAATCGTACACAGAGGTACTTAGATTCATAAAGAGCAACAGGTAGAAACAGACATTATGCAGCTCTAATGTACATATACCGCCTGCGCGTTTCCCACAGGATTTACTTACAGGATTTGTTCAGAAACACCTGTTGTCTTCAAGTACGGAATATATAAATATACTGCATACTATATATACAGTAAAACTCCTCCTTTACGGCCACCTTTTTGCCTATTAAGTTAAATTTGACAGTATATTCAGAGTGGCCGTAAAGGAGGATTACATATTGCTAGTTTTGAAGAAAATATGGTCGTAAACCAGGAGTGGCCGTAAAGAAGGCTGGCCGTAAATGAGGAGTTTCACTGCACCTGGGTGAAACAAAACAGCCGTTCAGATTGGATTAACATTTCTCTTTTGACTAAATAATTCACCATTATTATCTAAAATGTCATACCTTTAGGCCCTATTATTTTTTTACATGGTAAGGTAAAGCAAAGATTGTGTATCTTTAGTGAACTTCGTCAAACGATTTGCAATTCAACAGTTCATTACGTGCTTAATTAATAAGTATGGAATCACCACTAGAGGGAGCTAGTGGAGACGACACAATGTATTTACCGGACGCATCACAGTATCCGGACCCATCAACACCACCATCAGAGAACAAGTAAGCTCGTTTCCTTTCAGTCTGTAACTTATTGTGGAATTTTAAAACAGATTTCCGAAGTTGACAGTTATTCTGTCCTTGCATTCAGCTTATTACATTTTCTTTTAACATTTTTTGTTGGACAAGGGTCTATTTGTGGGGCCACTGATTACCCCTGTTTTGGACTTCGTGTGACCGTCGCCTTGGGTTTTAAATCCACGGTGGTTCTCTTGCCTGCACTATTACTTGCTTGTGTACGGTAATCACTACCCAAAGGTCTAGTCTTTAATTTTCACTGTCAGACGATAACTTGCATGCTATGTCCAGGCCAGTAAACCTGTTATTTACGATCACCTCTCATACTAAAATATTTGGTCGCTAATGCGCTAGCGAGAGGGGAAATATGAAAAATTTGTGTCACTTTAGAACGGTCGTTTAATTCCGATGTCGTTGACGACAGGTTCTACTTTAGTTCACTACTTCCGCTGCACTGTGCTGTTAAACCGACTGAAATCTCATTGCAAGTTTCAATAAAATTCTGATTTTGGCAATAAAGACATAAACAGTCAACAAACCAACCTTGAAATAGAAATCTTCAAAAATGCTGATACTTGGAGGATCCAAGTCATTTTCGTGATTACGTTCATCCATGTGAGTTTATCGATGTATGCAAAATATCGAGTTCTCAATTTCAAGCAGCTCCAGTCAAATTGATTTAACTCCCAATTCACACTTTTAGTATGCCGCCAACTTTAGTCTCCTGGCGGAGAAAAAAAAACCCCGAATCACTGCTTTGAAGATTTTTCCAGTTTCGTGCAACCAACTCAGGTCCAAATCCAAAATGATGTCTGATTTACGATATGTTATTTCTCAGTGAAAGTTCAGTGATTGAAGGTTTATGGTTTTACAAGTGCGGTAGTAAAAGCTATACAGTGATTAGTTCTTGCATTGATTGGCCATTATTGAACTTTGTACTTTTGTGCCACATAATTTACCGTAAGTGTGAATGTAAATCCGACTAACGCGTTCATATTATGTTAAAACCGTTAAATCCTCTTTCATTAAATTACCAGCAATTAAAATGTCTGCAGATCGTAATGCGATTTCATTTTCCGCAATGGAGATCCGCACTGGTTCAAATAGGAATATCGACTATTCAATGCATCGATCGAAGCCATGTAAATGACGATCATCGATGACAAATATATGTACCAGTACTTTTAAATATTACAGTAGACCTTCCTTTGGGTGACGACCCAATTTTGGGAAGAAAAGTGGTCGCCAATGGGGTGGTGGTCTTGCAAAGGAGGGTTATTTTCTGTGTAATTTAATGTTATATATCTCAAGTCTGATGGTCTTGCAAAGCAAGGTTGGTCTTTCAAAAGAAGGTCCGCCCAAAGGAAGTTCCACTGTAATGCTTATTTGGAGACAATACTAATGCTTATTGGAAGATAAAGCAATCATGACATGTCTATTCCCTCAGTATATTAGCACATCGAGCTCATGTTTGAGGACACCTGTGTACTTGATCTCAAATACATCATCTGTGTACAGGTATTCGACAGAAAGTGGTTGCTTTTTGTCAACGTACCGATGATACAAAAATATTTGTGCTGTCCGATCATCGATGACAGTTTTGGACCCAAGTTGTGGCCTTACCAAATATGACTGGTCTGGTAAATCGCAATTACATGTATTAATCTGCTGCAGAAAGTCTTAATAACTCTTTGTGCAAGACTTAACAGAATTGTGTAGACTAGAGCAACGATCCCAATTCCATGGAGGTAACCAGAAAGTGTGGTAGAAAGCATTTACCCGTACAAAATTCTACAACTTTTTTGACGATGAGATAAAGGTAGGTCAATATTTTTGTAAAGACTTGGAAACTTCTTTCTGTTTTGTTTGATGAATCTACAGTTATGCCCTACCATCAATGGACCGATCGGCATTTCAAAATACGAGTTTATCAGTCTCAGACTCTGCCACGAGTAGCAGTGGTAGACTCGATTGATGGGGACGGTCAAACACTTTCAAGGTCTGTGGAATGGACCCTTCATCTGCCTGGCAGATGGACCCCCCCTCCAAACCCAAGATCAGCATGCGTTGGTTTGACTTACAGAGGGTTGGAATGTATGTAGAATATGAGCCTTGTAGATATACCCTCAGGGGCGGATACATGATTTCTCTTTGGAGGAGGCGCTTTTAATATTTTCCTCCAAAACCCCATGAAAATGAAAGAATTTTCGGCCGTTGGAGGGGGCGCGCACCGGCGACCGCCAATGTACCCTGACAGATAATCCCCCTGGCTTGGAGGAGAAGGTAGATGAAGCAAAGGCAGAAACACAGCCCCCCCCCCCCCCGAAGGAAAACACACGGATCCGCACTGGCAAAGCATAACAGACTGCCTTTCCCGCCGGGGAAAGATATTTCGTTAACTTTTGTAATTCGCACATTGAGTACCGAAAAGAAAGTGAATGGATAAATAAAAATAACTGAACAATAAAGAACGTTTCTAAGAGCATCATTCCCTTTTCCATGAAAGATTTCTATTCCCTGAGGCCTGACTTACACAGATGTCATTATCTTTTCGAGTTTCCGACCAAAAGCGAATAGTTGCCGACCACGAGCGACTTGGTAGTTGAAGGATTTTAGATGTTACATGAAGCATTCCCCCACCAATAAGTTACCCATTTAAAATAGGCCTAATAGGTGACAAAACATATTCCCTCTTTCAATAGGAAGAAATTCCCACCAAAAATTAAAAATCTAATTCTCATTTCTGAAAAAGTTGCCGACCAAAGTCATAAAAGTTGCCGACCATTTGGTCGGTGGTCGGTGCTTAATGACATCTCTGGACTTAATTAAATTTGTTTGTAAACCATTCTTGAATTTTTGGCAGCGATGGGAAACGTAATGCAATAAATCAAAATAGGTCCGGACGGATCTGAGCTCAGTTTGGCAACATCACAAAACTAAGACACTACAGGTTACAATATGACACAGATACAGATAAAGTGTCTAAGATCAGATCCCAAATATATCATGTGTGAAAAAACACAATATGAAGTTTGTATCATCAACTGCTGTTCAAGAGTAGGGTTCAAAGAAAAAAACAAATATCGCTGCCAATTTGAGAATAATGTTCAGAGCAATATAATTTTTGCTAGGCTTTGAGATATGTGCATATGATCAATAGTGTGTTCAGGGTGACTGTGCACAGACATAACCAATGCCAACGACAACGATGACGGACAATTCATGATTTCATAGGCTCTTTGGCAATTATGCCAAATGTGCCAAAAACAGCCTGCCTAATCTGCATTGTGAATTACTTAAAATATTCTCCAACCCTAACTTTGACAGGAAATAACCACACCATGTTACATTGCGCATCCATTAACCATGATGTTTTTTTTTATTAAAAGAACTCGACTTTCCACTTCAACTAAACCACGCATGCATAACAAAAGCATTCAAATTTCCCCGGATATAGAATTGATTTGGAATTCAGACTAACTGCTGAAGTTAGAAACATAAACATTGGCGGATCTAGGAGGGGGCGTGGGAGGCGCGGCCACCCCCCTCCCTTACGGGCCAAAATTTCTTCATTTTCATACAGTT
>JBCAUI010521734.1:0-11852 GCA_038406195.1 Haplosyllis anthogorgicola | reverse complement strand
GGGACCATTTCAATTCCTACATGTTATTCCAATACAAATTGTGAAGATGGCCCATCACTATCTATTTGAAACAAAAAGCCACTTTACGACATTTAGTTATGCAGCATTTCTGGCAATCAAAGTCAACAAGGGACATTCAGTCCTTTCTACAGTCCACTCTATTTACAGAATACTAATGAGTTCCACAAGATTCCAGTTTTCGGAAACATGGGCGCTAGTAAGACTAGGGATATCCTAACTTTGCGAATTTTTTGTCGCAACAAGCTTTAAAAACTACGTCCGACACCTGACATTTATCTGCATATTATTCAAAATGCCTAGCAGCATCCGACACAATTTCTGGTGAAGTTTTCGATTAAAAATTAACAAAAAGCAGCATTTATCTGGAAATTTTGTTCCTGTCAGATAAAGTTTAAATTTTATCCGACACGATGTCGGATAAAATTTGAATGTCGTTTCGAAGCCTGTCGCAACCATAATGTTCAGACGGTCTAAATACGTCAATCCTGTATCTTACCATTTTGCTACACGATGTCGGGGATAACTTTTTTGGAATTGAGAATCATTTAGCACAGTGCATTATGCGAAACAATGACCGAGTACATCATTACAACTGCGACTAGACTATGTCTACGACGACTGCCTATTTCGCAATCGGAAGAGCAAATGTCATTTCACAATGTGCACTGCAGTGGGAGAACCTTCTATTTTAAGTACATAATCGATATATACTCATAATGGTATTAGCAGAGAAAACATGTTATGTTGGTATACACATTATAGAGGAATTTCTGCTCTCAATGGGTGTACGCATGTCGTTTCATGCTACTTGGTGTTGTACATTTTTTTAGTTGTCACATGTGACTTTGATTTTGTGTACTGTTATATAATGTGCATTAAATTAAGGGCACGTCTAGTGCTGCATTTGGTATCACATAAGTCACGTGATGAATGGTTTGCTCGGTCGACGTTTAATGCCCTTAGTGTAAATTCGAAACTCACCAACCACTTTACAATCCTTACTTGCACACATTGTTTTGGCATGTGCACGAGTATTATACCTGGGTTTCACCAACTTAGGTAGTTGTCTCAGAGTTTCCTCACTTGTTGTTCTGGTTGCTCTCCTTTTGGGAACATTCTCTTCAGCTAGTATGGTTACACCTAGTGCACGTTTGCGACCACATGGGACTACACCCTCTTCTTGTTGCGGTGAGGTAACAGTAGCACTCAGTTTATGTTTTGCAACTGGCATTAATGTTGTGGGTGCAGATAAGCCTTTTGAGTGTGTTCTGTATGGGTGTGGTGGGGCTACCTGATCAGCGGGTTCTTTATCTCAGTTATCTTCATCTGGTATGTAAATGGGGTCATCAGATATCCCTGTTGATGACTCTAGACCAGTATAATCAGGTCTTTGTAGTGATGCCGCAGAGCGTGTTGAGTAGCCGTGTATTGCTACTGGGGTGCTTTTTTGCCAGTTTTGAAGCAGATTAGTATTCTCCTGGTACTGGTCCTTTGGATGTCCAGCTGCTATCTGGAAACCTATCGGGAAAGAAACCACAGGTACAGCTTTGTCATCTGCCAGGATAGTTTCATGTGGGGTGAGTTTTGCAAAAATATATGCCCACAGTAAGCGAGGAATATGTTCGTTCTGATGTTTATTTCATCACTCTTGGAGATATCCATGTCCATAGTAGTTAATATACTGTTTTCTAATGCTATGGTAGTGTGAATTCCTAACATCATGAATAATCCCAAGATGCAGATTTCGTTACCTTTTATCACTCCAACTGATATTGTATCTAACCATTGGTTGTATTTCAGTCCTTTTTTTGCCAGTAATATTTTACACCTCTGACTCTGTCTTTACTGTTATTTTCCAAATATTTAATTAGCTATGCAAACATCCGGAGTTGCAAAGTGAGACTGAAAATCAAGCTTGTACATGCGGTGTGACGGTATTTTACTCACATTTGTAGACATTATTTTCTTTTTCTCAGAAATTTAGGTAAGGTTTTTCACATACAGAATGTCAGCAGACAGAGTTTTTGATGGTGCTAGCATGTGAGTTTCTGGTGATGATGATTATATTCCATAGTGTTTTGTCTTACAGTTTTTGAGCCAAATAGTCAACTTTTGCTGTGTTGCGTGTTGCCTTATAATTCATATTGTTGTTCAGACAACATATGACATATGTATTAACAATACATCGTTATGCCTTATAATTCTGGAACTAATTGATCAGTATAGCTAATTGATCAGTAATGTTCAAGAATCTTGTGCTTTATCTTATTTGTGAATATCATCGTGTTGTGTTTTTGGCCTTTTTCTCTTCATTGGAAAGGGATGTATATCTTTTTAGGCTTTCACACAGGAAGCTATTGCTAAATAGCTTTGACTGATGAGGTAGAATATTTGGTAGGGTTTTTTGTCAGGTATTATATTTATGAAGTTTATTGTTAATGTTGTCATAGCCAGAGCTATTTTTGTTTGGTAGGCTCCAAATGATTTTATCTATTTCAAACAGTGTGCATGGATTTAGGAACAGGTTGTTATTTGTTATCTTTATGTTTGTTAAATATGAGCTGATACTCCTTGAACTTGTAGGAATTTTCTGAGCTAATTACTTCCTATTGTCAATAAGTATTTACCAAATTCATTTTAAATTACTTCAGGAGCATGGTGTTCTACCTATCAATTTTTAGACTTTCTATGCAACTTGTTCTATCTTTGGTTTTTTCTGATAACTCCATTAATTGTTTGCCACAGTAGTTTTGTATTATTTTTATATTTGATGCATTTGTTACAAAAATATTGTATTTTTGACGAGTTATATTCATTTATGCTTTATATTTGGTTATATCACTGTTGGTAACAAAGGCAGATAAGGTTTTTTTTATAAAGCCTTAGTTTGTTTTCTAGGCTATTCACTACTCCTGGTGTAACCCAAGGTTCTGAGATTACTGGTCTAGGTGAGATATGGGTTTCTTTAATCAGTAAGACCACATTGAGAGGTTTCTCAGTTTTTGCATAATGTCAAATGCTTTTTCTGGATCTGGTTCCAGCATCACAGTGTGTTTCCATTTAATTCTGTCAATTACTTTATTTATGCATTTATCATCTAGTTTTCTACTTTTGAAGACAAGTGCTTCTTGTTTGTAGCATTTGACACCTTTTATAAGTGTTACTATTGGTAAATGATCTGATATGTCATCAATTAATATCACTGATTCAAATGACCGATGCAGTTTTTCTGAAATGTAGATAGTCTATTAGAGTAGCACTGTTTTTTGTGATATGTGTGGGTCTTGTTATCATAGGCAGTACACTGTTGGTGTGTGCCAGATCCAGAAAATTTTGGGTTGGTGTGTGATTGTGTGCCTTTAATAAGTCCAGATTCTGGTCAATTCCGATTACTATTTCTTTTTTGTTTTCATTTTGTAGTTTATCAATTAGTGATGAGCAGTTGTCTAGGAATTATTTTTGATTTGTATTTGGGGGTCTGTATAGTGACCCTATAATAATTTTCATATTGCCATATTTTGTTGTTACTTCAATAAAAATAGATTCAAATGAAGTGTATTCTGGAATATCATGTCTAATTATGTCTTTGAATTTTGTTCATATGGCTATACTCACACCACCCCCTTTTCAGTTTTTCCTGTGTCTTGATATTAGGTCATATCCTGGTATACCAACAAATTTGTCTTTCTTGTCATTCAAAAAGGTTTCACATAGTAAAACAGCATCTTTTCTACTGTTATTGTTATTCATCCTTTTCAGAATGTTAGCTCACTCATTTTGTTTGGAGCTTAAACCAGATATTAAGTTGCATTACCATATAATTCTCATTATTTATGTTCCAGCTGTTCGCTTCTGGAATGTCTATGTAATCACATTTATCATTCCATAGATCAGGACAATTTAGGCTATCATACAGCTGATCACTAGGAGGATGGTCTTTACTTTTTGAGAAGCACATGATTCTTGTTACATATGATAACTGGGTGAGTCATACTTAACAGTTTTACAAGTAAGCAGTACCAGTGATAGATTAAACAACTTTACAACAAAAAAAAGTTAATATACATATACTCACAGACCAAAGGCAGCATTCTGTGAGAGATTTGCAGATACATTTTACACAAGGATATACATTTACTTCATACTGCAGCATGTTTCCTTACAATATTTAAGGTAGTACATCATCCTATGAAGTACATCATCCCAACGGTTTTGTGTTGCCTTACAACTTATGTGGCATCAATGTTTATTAACACTTGTACATGTGCTATTCTGTTATTATCCCTTATTAGCGTCATTTTACAATGTGCACTGCATGGGAGAACCTTCGGGAATGGGATTTCCAGGAATCATACACTTCTACCAAAGATGTTCAGTTAAGTTAATATCCTTGTAAAAGTGAAAGTGAACCGGTCTATGTGTCTGGATATAAATAGACTTTCTGCATGCAGAAGTGCTTCTTTTTCACTGTGACAATGTCTACGTATTGAGTTTGACATGAAGATGGAGAAAATGCTGCAAGATAAACAGTCAATCTAGATGTAAAAAATAGGTCCAGATGGACCTGAGCTCATTTGGCATTATCATGTCACAATATTACATGGATACAAAGATCAAATCCCAACTAAGTGACCCATGAAAACACAAATATGGCTGCAAAACTGCAAATATATGTGGTATCAATATTATTTTTACAGGAGATAAAGAGGGTGCACAGATGCATATGACTGCCAAATATGAAGTTTGTATTATCAATTGCATGTCCTGGAGAAAGGTTCAAAGAATAAAACAAATATGGCTGCCAATTTGAGAATAATGGTCACAGCAACATAATTTTTGCTAGGCTTTGAGATAGGGCATAGGTGCATATGTGTGTAAGATATGAAGTCTCTATGATCAATAGTGTGCTCAGGGTAGCTCTGCACAGACAACGCCGCCGCTGACAATGGACAATTCATGATTCTGTAGCCTCTTTGGCAATTATGCCAAATGAGCCAATAAAAGTAAAGCGCATCCACTATTCTCAAGCACCACTCATCTTTACCGAATATCAAGCACATTGCAAAACTGTGAACTGTTCAACAACTTACGTTTCTGATTATGGCCCCACACTTCACTTGAGAAGAGAACGACAGCAAATAACATCCGACAATCTCTTCGTAGCTGTTCAACCTGCAAAACATCATTTACAAGTTTCAGTATTCAGTGGGTCGCTGTCCCTTCACTGATATTGGGCACAAATATGAAGACCATTGCGACCTACCTGTGTCTAACAACAGAATCATGTGAGTTTAAAACACTGATCCAAGATCCGCAAAAGGGTCCACCAGAACAATTACCAAAAAAGTTTCAGCATGTTTTTCTGATGCACATACTATTGTCTTTTGTTCTTAGCGATCCTCTGGTTCGTTGTCCTTTGAAAGCTATTTTACCTTTCTATCATTGCCGTCTGGATTATCCAGATGTAATTGTTCCACTTCTGCTACCATCTCCATGTAAGGATTTGTCTCTACAATGTACAAAATAAACGTTTACGCAAATGAATTAGGCATTTTGCGTGAAGCACAACGATGAACAGCTTTTCAGTTCTCCTCAACCCATTCATCAGTGAGGATGTATGTTTAGGGAAAGCTTGCGGTGGCACCTAAGTGAGTAAATAAGTCTGAAATTGCACTGATAATAGCCGATTTAAATGAAGGACAAGATTTAAATGTCGTCTGTCCATTATTCATTTGCATCAGTCATACTGTATATTTTAAGTACATTTTGATCTTGTGTACACCATTTTGGCAGACACTTTTTAATAATTGTCTGTAATTTTTAAATTTTGTCTGTTTTTCGGGGAAGACAGACGTTAAGATCAATGTCTGACCGAAATAATAGAATAAGTGTGTACTTACCTGACGGGTTGCTCCTCAGTGCTGGGTGCCATGACTTCAGTCCTTTCTTCGGTCCTGAAGGCATCACAATAGTCATGCCTCTCTTCGCCGGGGCACCATAGAGGTGATCACTGGTCGCTGTATCTGTGACAACTGAAATAACCGTACATCTTTAATATCTTGTCATTTAATTCAAGTAACTGTATTTGAATGCTTTATTTAATTCAAATTACTAATATTTGTATATTTTATGTGTAATTTTCTGTTTAAACGGGCATTTTTCCTGACGTAAAATCCAAAAAATAACGTCTGTGAAAATGTACCATTCAAGCATCACAGATGGTAAAACTACACGAAGAACACAACCACAGTGACATAATATCCAACCAAACCGTGTATATTTTGTCTTGTTACGTGTACTTTAGCTTATAAAACAATGTTTTTGATCATTTGAAAACCAGGTAGTTAAACAGGTACAGTATAAATGTAGGACACCTACCTGATGGTATCTTTGTACTTTTTATTGTTTCGTCTATTGTCAGTGGGTTGTCAGACTCCTCCGCCACAAATGGTTCTTCTTTAATCGCTTCAGTCTTGATCGGCATGTGCGCCTGCGACACAACGGGTTGTTGCTGTTGCTGCTGTTTTATTTGCGGTTGTTGTATTCCTAACATCTTCTTCACGGCATCAACTGACACGACTGTTGTAGACTGCAAGCCAATTTTGCATGATCAGTTAAAACCATGGTTATATTTCAAAGAGGAACAGAATCGTCCTACATTTAAAGTACATAAAATGAGGAATGTAATGACTGAGTGATTTAGTGTGCTGATCCTAGCTGTCAAGATCTAGATCGTGACAAATTGAATCTCAAATGTTCCAAAAAGTAAGTCAGGGCCTCCACCCATAATAAATAAAAGTTGTCAGATGACATCTTCATGTACAAACATTTCAGTACGTCCTATCTTCTGATGGCTTTATAAAAAAATAATACAAAACGCGATTGGCTTTGATTAACAATGACCACAATAAAAGCTATTCTCACCACTTTTCGTTCTGTCCTTGAGACAGGTTCAGGCGCAATGGGCTTGGTACTTGTTGAGAACACTGGGTGCACAGCTGTCATTTCCTGCGGCTTAGTCCCTACTGCTCCCGGTTTCTGCATCACCGCTATCGGATGAACCTTTACTATTGCCGGAAGTGCACGCTGTACAGCTTGAAACTGTTGCGCGTACGTAAGTTTAGTCGCCACATCCTGCCCCACGGACACTGTTCCTGATGATACATTTATAACACGAGCCTTCTGGATCCCTGGTGTACTTAATGTAGTTGTTGTAGTAGTCTGGCTAGAAGGTTTTATATTGTGCACAGATGAACCTGGTGCCAAAACAAGAGGTGTATGACCAGCAGAAATTGACGCAGATGTCATAACTTTAATTTTCGGTACAGGCGGCATTGCTGGCAGTGAAGGCATGACGGGTATGGGGCTTGGAAGCCCAGGCATCTGCTCAGCTAGAGTTGACAGTATCTGTATTGGTTGTGGTATGGTAATTGGTGTTGCTTTCCCGGCGCGCGAGACTGTTATCATGCCTGGTGGTAGTGTTGTGGAACTGGACTTCCCAGTGTTTGCCTCAGTCGCTTTTAATTTCTCCGACCCAACTGGCACACTGATTACACGATGCGGCTGCAATTCCTTCCTCTGCACTATATTTATTGCATTGTCAAGTAATTTAAGGTCTGAATCTTTATTCTCAGTTCCTGCAGCTGCCTTTCCCTTCCGCAGACTTTCTACGTTCGGTTTTATAACCTTTACGCGTTGTGGGGGAATATTTTTCGCCAAAGCTGTGGGGTCAATGACCCCGCTTGTTCCCACTACAGCTTGTGTCTTCATCTGTTGCAGTAACTTGACATCTGGGATACTCCCATGTTTCGGGTCTTGTTTTGCCGTTTGGTCCGTAGACTGCACACACTTAGTCGGATCTCCTAATTTTGTGGCTTCTGGATGTCCTGAGCTAACTGGTTGACTTGAAGGTTGTGTGTGCACATTACTAACAGCCTCAACCTGTTGCTGACTCCTTTTAGCACCGGGTGAAGCATCAGCTGCTGTTCTTTGGGAGTCTGGTCCATGTTGGCTGTCGCGTTGACTGTCACCATGCTCACGTTTCGTAAATCCAAGTTCCATCAACTCGTTCTGACTGTCGCTTATTTTCCTTTCAACAGGTTTAGCACTTGGGACTATTTCACCAAACATCCCTACAGGACTTTTGCTTGCGCCCACCGAACTCACTCTCTCAACATGTCGAACTTCAGTTCCCTCAATGGTGTGATCACTTTGAGTTTTCAATTTCTTGGCCTTTCTTTTCGGATCGTCAGATTCAACCCATTCTGTGCCCGTCATAGAATCCAACGACATTTTTATTGCCTTACTATGCGCTCTCTCAGTCTGTTTTATATCGAAAGAATCAATGGCGGTCGGCTCTACACTGTGTATGTCCCTAGCAGCCCTTTTAGTGCTTCGCTTTGAACCAAAGTTTTTCAAAAATTCATCCTCTGATGATGAATTACTGTCCTCATCTAATAGTACTAATTCAGTTACACTTAGATTTTTATTGTCACCTTCGCCCTCTGCAGCTACGGCGGACTTAGCAGATGTCTTTTCAATTACTTTTCCGACAGGACTACGGTGCACCTTTTTCACTGTAAACGGTCGCCCTGACCCATAACTGGATGACATGGTTTCAGTTATTTGCACACTAGCTGACGGGATTTCTAACCGCTTAGATTTTAACATTTCAGCAACACTAGGTGCTCTGTGATACTTTTTCTTCGGACTTTGTCTTTCCTTAGACTTTTTCCTTTCCTTTGGACCGTCCTTCCTTTTACTTTGATCCAAATCTAACAAAGATGCAATCTGCTTTCCTGATAGTGTTCTTTTTGGTTGGGAATGAACTAGTTTCACAATATCTTTAGCTAGGTCTTTATTTTTCACCTCACAACTACTCTCCGTAGTCACTGAAATATACTTTGGTTTCACAACTATCTCTGTACCGCTCAATGAGAAACTATTTCCCCGGGTCGTCTTTGGCACTTGTTTGGGTTTGATAATATCTGCACCAATCAACTTTTGTTTTTCCATGTTTCAGTTCCACCTGACAAGAGTTAGTTTAAGATATCCATCGCTAAGTAATACATTCATTCTGAAAAATACAAGACGTGACGCGCTGCCAAACATGTTAACTAACAAAAACAAGAAGTCTGGTGCTAACTTAAAACTGGTCTAAATCCAGATGCCTAAAATATACACTTACGCAAGACTAAGCGACATTGCACAATATTGCATCCCTCACAATGTCATCAAGTCACCACCAGTATCACTGTCAATAAAACCAAGCCTACACTAACATGTTCTGTATGTGTAATTAGGAATGGCAAAATCTGGTTTTAAACAATACAGCTGATCCTCCGAAGTTCTGCCAATTCAATGAACTAATTTACCCCCTTTGACGTTAAATCTCCAACCTTTTGTTTCAGCAGATAAAGTAAAGGCCATTTTTGTTTGCATTAAAATGTAATTTCAACAATTTCTATATAATATATTAACATATAACACATAACCACATGTACTTTAGACTTCTTAATGGTACAGTAAACTTAGGAAATTACAATTACGAAAGCTTCTTCCTTCTTGAGCGATTTACCTTCACAAAATGAAGTCAAATACAATTCTAAATATTTTTAAATATCATTTTACCTTCATTTGACTTCAAAACTATTTCTTAAGTTGTTATAGAAGGCAATACAAATCATTTCAGCACAAGCTCTATGAACTGTGAATAACCTGCAATGCTGACTAAAGTAGGGCAATGACACGCGGTTTCTTCAATGTTGAAATTTTTACCTGAATTAAAACAGAATTTTAACCTATTTGACTACTACCCACTAACTTAAAAATACTGTAGTAATAAAGTTAGATTTATCAACTTCTGTTTTCCAGATAATGGTTTTACTTAAAACCACCGATGGTTAGAAAATAACCAACAGATTTTGTGACGCAAATATGGTTTTTACCACCCGAAGTACTGGTTATAAGCGGCTCTTCTGATTTACTTTGCGGGTGCTCACATTGCGCATTTCCTTATTTATAACTAGCGTTATTTGAATTTTTTAAGTGCACATTTAAATCACCAAAAGGACATTGCATCCCCCCGGGAATTCATTTTATTAACTCAAAATTAGCCAAATACCTATCCCAAAATTAGATATGTAGCAAAATATTAATATTGCACCAGCGGATCAAACTGGGGAATCATTGGCCCAACCACCCAGCATTTTAATGGAACTGTGTCCAGAGTTAATAATAGCTGTAGCTTCAAAATGTGTAATAAAAACTATGATAACATAATAACATAATTACTTAGCCTATCAACACCTTGCGTATTTCAGGTACCATTCTTCTCTCTCTCTCTCTCTCTGGAAAAAATAACATTAGATAGCAATAGAAATCTCCAACTTGCCATAAATCAGTCAATGTGACATGAATTATCTCAGTTTTGAAGTGGGTATTTCCAAAACTTTCCTAAAGATTGTCAGTTTTCAATCCTGAACGGACGAATTGAAAAGTTTTCTGTCAACATTCCGTCTTATTATCACAAATCACAGGCTCATCGTCTACTAAAAAATTCATTCAGTCATTCAGTAATTTTTTTATTCCTTCTTTCTATCTATCAATCAAGTCTTTACCAAAAAGCCATCTATTAGTGTACAAATTTACACAATTGTTTTTCTTTGTCGATGGACATGCTTCCATTACATTTCAAGGCTGTTTAGCGAGCCCACTCAGGAAAGATTGGTACGGCGATTTTATGAGTTATGTGATGGCATGCTGCACTGCAATACTAAAGTATAGGACTCTCTTCCCCCAGGAAAGAGAAAAAGTACATGTGCTGGCCGGAATGTGTTGCACTCAATGATAGCAGTCAGCACACTATGATGAGTACACAAAAATTGTATCAGAACTTTATCAGTACCTTGTGGAAGTTCCCTTGTGTATCTTTATTATATACAATTGATATAATTACTGTGTAATGACAATCTAGCTGCGAAGTCGCGCTTCCAGATGTTACAATGCGTTCACGACTGACCACATGGACATTTTTATTATTTTTATTTTTATTTTATTATTTGTATTTTTTGTGCCCCCCTAGTTAATAGTTCAGGGAAAATGCTGTATACCCTATACTAGTATAGGGTAGGTTTGATTTAAACATACATACCTAAGCCCAAGCAACCTGTGCAAATAGTCCAAGGTTGATTTTCAATGCAACTCAATTATTGGCCCCTGCGTAGCTAGGGGCCTACTTGGTCAATCCATTTTAGATTCAAACGCTTTTTTTTCAAAAGTTTGGATCTGGACCCCCCCATCCCCCCCCATAAAATATTGTGCTATATGTGAGGGAAATGTCCATTGTCCTTTCCCTAGTTTGATTTCAAGGAGGAAGGACCTGTACCTGTTTGTCACTTTGTCATATAGAAATAAACCTTTGGATTTACTTCATAGTGAATTTGCATTTGTATGTACTTTTGTTTATTATTGTTGTGTTATAACTCATGTGTTTGAGGTTTAAGTAATGTATTGTGTACAAATTGTTAGTATTTACTATTTTACTATTTTTTACTATTTTTTATTCATACATCTGTAGTGATGCTTGGGTATGTTATGTTATATATGTGAATTAATTGAGGCTACAAGTTTATGATTTGTCCTGTTTATATATATATAGGCAAGTTGGAGAGCAGTCGCCACTTTTGCCAAAGATATAACGCTTGGATCCCGGGATTGCGGTTTGGGCTTTACATTAAAGGTACCTTTCATTTGTTGGTTGTTGTTGTTAATATTGCTGTAACAATACATGGTTATGATGTGTTATATAGGTTAATTAACTTGGCTTAAAT
>JBCAUI010521723.1:0-11854 GCA_038406195.1 Haplosyllis anthogorgicola | reverse complement strand
TTTAATGGGTTTTGGTTGTGGGGGGTTTGCATTTGGGGGCAATGCAATGGCTTTGCAACCTACTGGATTGTCTAGTTGCAGCAGGTTTTCAAATCCCAGTTATGACCTATCGATGGTTGTATGAATGTTCAGTTTGTACCGACACCCACAGGGTAGTATGTAGCATCATTGCTTTGCTGTGGTGATGGCTGTGGTGTAAAAATGTATTGTGGTTTAGCAATTACACCATTGTTTAGGCTACTTTTGAGCTGGTTCCTGCGGTGAAGTAATTTTTTGGGCATCACTCTTTGGTTTACACTGAAGCCTGTGGTGAAGTTGTCGTCGTGTCACTTAGGTTGCGGTTGCTGGGGATGCTGGCGGGGAGGAGGGGTGGTGGCTTGCTGTGGTGTAGTAGTTTCATCACTGCCTGGGTTGTGATTGCTCGGGGGTGGTTTGCTGTGGTGTACTCGACAACCGCGTGAAGTGAGATTTATGTGAATCTCCCTTGAGGCTGCTGGCGCTGCTTGGGGGCGTGTCCTCCTCTTTAATTGGTTCCATCTCCTTTTCTCCTTTACTCAGGCACCGAACCTGCAAATGAAGAACAAATAACTCATCTCACTCAATTCATGGCATGGCGATTTTATGATAACTTAAAGCTTTTTATTACATTTCTCATCAATAGAATTTCAAAAAACAAAACAAAAAAACAAACAAACAAACAAACAAACAAAATAAAATAATAAAAAAAAACCAACCAAAAAAACAATAACAAAGAAAAGACCAACCAAAAAAACAACAACAAAGAAAAAACCAACCAAAAACAAAAAGAAAAAATCTTTGTTAGGAGTGAAGCAGGTTTTATATGACAAAATATGCTTGCATAGGACATGATCCACCTAAAATCCATCGAGAAGGTTCTACATTTTATTAAATTTTTGAAAAACTTGGCTTTTTAGAGACCAAGTTCAATTTTGATTTTTTTCCAACCGCCGCACTTTGAAGATCCTGGCCGAACAATGTAATCCAAATGATTAAAGATAAGCCTTACTTTTAAACATGTTCGGATTACATTTCCTGCACAATAAAACAAGGAAAATATGACATTCTTTCCGGGCACAGTAACTTACGGACAACTAACAGTACTTACCGGTGGTTCTGGTGCACCGTTAAGCTGCTCCTGCTCCTTCTGCAGTGCGGCTGCAGCGGCCGCTTCTTTCTGCAGGACGAGAACCCACATGTCGTGGTTGTCCTTGAGGTTCTTTGTAAGCTCACAGTTGATTTTACGCACATTCTTGTTGCGCCAATTCTTACCATTGCGCGATGAGGCTGCACAATAAAAAAATGTTGCAGGTTAACGACTGGTTCATGCATTTGTGCATGTAAGATGTGTAACTATCCAGTGTTATGGACATCCTTTAACGGTATGTGATCGGCAAACCTCGAAAATGTGACAGATTGCCTAAATTGTAGGAAGTATCATTGAATTAGGGCATGTTCAGAATACAAGGTAAGTACACAATAAAAAGATTGATCTTGAATGGTTGCAAATCCAGACTTTTCGTACATTAAATTTTGTTCCATAATCTTAGAAGCCACACTTTCTAGGCCTTTTTGCACCTTTGACATGACGTGTCAATTACGTTTTGCATACAAATGACGACACACACCTGCACCTTCGGGATCCGTCTCCTCATCCTCCGTGTCCTTGCATGCAGAACTGTCACCTTTATCCGAGTCCAGTTCGGCTAAAATGGAACAAACGAGGGTGATACAATACACTAAATCAATGGTGCTGTCTCAAGTATGACATCTTCCTTACTCGTTATTTTACTTCGTTTAATAACATTAACAGTAGGGTGCACACAAACACGTACACGACACTGCCCACACACACACACACACACACACACACACACACACACACGTCACACACACCCATGGCAGCCAGCCCATTGCCCACCCAAGCTCCTCTCCACATATGAGTCCGATGCTAGTGAGTCCTTTACACATACCAGTACACTTCCCTGCCACACATCCTTACGGTACACATCACACACACGATTCCGCACATACGTTCACGCACATACACTTACCCATGGCGGCTAGCTCGTCGTCCACCCAGGTCCCGGGGAGGAGTCCGGCGTTAGCGAGTGCATTACACAGTGGTGCCACCAGGTGGTTGATGAAGGACTCTTGCAGCTTGGCGAGCTGAGGGTTCCGCCGGTCCATGTAGGCTGAGATCGGTAAACCCATCGAGGCCTCCTCATCTCCCTAAAACACACAATTAACGCGTAGAGTCTACCTTCACTGAGTGCGGCTTTCACATGCATTTTTTCGGGTTTTTGTGCACCCAAACGCACATACAGAAGGGGTGTCCAGAAACCTCATTAACTTATCACGTGACTACAGTTTCAATAGTACGCGGATTAGTTTTGTATAATCCATCAGCAGCTCTTCACCATCACAAATCTAGATCATGTTTGAGTGTCAGGATCAGTGGCTTAAGTTCAAGGTCACAAGAATAAAAATACATTAATTTTTGTGTACTTTGCTAGGTCAACGTCATTTTAAGGCAAATGTTCTTTCTTGCAAGCGGACTTCCAATTCAAATACGTTCTTGTCTGTGCATTGATACTAAAACAGACGGCCAGACAGACAGTACCTGTTCGTAAAATTCCTCTGTGATCCTGTAGGTCCAGTCCACATGTAGCTCCTTCACCTTGGAGGGCCCGTTGATGTCGGCTAGTTTGATGACCATGTTGCTCGCCATGAGTCGGTCCGCCTCCATCGTCCAGTCTATACCCGGAGCGTCCTCATCGTTCACCTGCAAGAGCAGAAATGTCAACAGTGTGAGTACAGGAAGGTCACCAGTGTACGTGGAAGAAGGCAATAGTATAAGTACATCATGGTCAGCATGATTACGTACAAGAAGGTGAATGACGTTGGTACATTGTCAAAAGTATAGGTACAAGAAGGTCTGTAAAAGGTCAACAACAAAAGTATACAACGGTCATTTGTTGCTGTAAAAACACACCACAAGCACAATTACAGTGTCAATTTGCTGCCACATATTTGAGGCAGGATAGTCGTGTCTTCGTTTTTTCCTAAAATAAATCATTCATCTTTCAAGTGCGACATTTTACAATGGGCGCTATTTGACCCCCAGTTTTACCCTCGGTTTTTCAATGACCCATTTCACATAGAACAGGGGATGTAATCCAAATAATCGGAAGACCTGGCCTTAAAGGCCAAAAAACATGTGTTAATAACCTCAACAAACATTCTGTGGCCTAATCCTAATCTGAAGCTCAGCACGAGAGAACGGAAGAACGGACGACAGCTCTACAGCGACGTCAAGTCACACGTTACTACATTATTCTTATACGTCTGGGTAGGTGTAAGCCATCGGAGTATTCTATGGGGCATCGAATAATTCAACACGGCCGTCCTCTAGTTTGCTGCTGAGGTAGAATGCAGTGATGTCGCATGACGCAATTTTAAGACTTAAAACACTCACCTACTGTAAATGTGCATGTGTTTGAATTATCAAAACATGTAACTTAACTTCACTACTGTCTAAATAACAGAAAGTTTGCTAAGAAAAGAGCATTTGACGTCAGAGTTGTTTTTATATAATGTAATTATATATAATATCTCAGGATGTTGTGTGTTTATAATAGAAACATGTGTCATTCAATCCCAACAGGCACGACTCTCAAAATACCTCACGTTACTTTTACGTTTTAGCACAGAATTTTCAAAGGCAATAACCATAGTCAATATTCTTAGCTGCAGAGGATCTTTGTTTATAAAATTGAGTTGTTGAGAGCGCCAGGAAATATAACGCAAAACATAAACATAGTATGGCACACATACCGTACGAATTGAATAATGAGTAAACGGGGTAAAAGAGGGAAGGGCGGGGGAGGTGGAGTTAATTAATAGGTAAGTCTTTTCTTACAATTTGGTCAGCTTGACGTCAGCAAAATCCATCTGTGGGACATTTTCTTCAATAACGATCGAACCAGTGCAAGGAATATCAGTTAAAAATGTCGACCAGTCGAAAAAGAGTAAAAGAAAAACTCGGGGTGTTTAGAAGTATTGGATTCAAGAATTCGTGTCTTCATAAATTCACATTCACACTTGGAAGAGTATTACCTATTCTTTGGCTACTGTTTTCACTTTCCTACGACCGAGTGATAGATAACAGCCTGCCGCTATTTAGCTTTTCGCCAGTAGAAGATGGGTGAGGTCCCTCAAGGGGGTGTATCTCGTTTCCATCAAATTATCAACCATGCAAACTGCATTTGACGAGCAATGTGCCCGAAAAAGCAGTAAGCCAAGGGAAGTAACCACATAATTAACGGAGATACCCACTGAACAAACGCAGCAGGATAACTTGGTTGGAATAAGGGATTTCAGACTGTTGCGCGCGCTGGTGACCATGACCTTGAACGCTCGTTGAGCGAGAAAAGTCAATAAAGTCAATACCTGTGACGTCAACATCGGCTGGGAAATTTCTGATCGATGCTTGTTTTAAAAAAAAAAGACAAAACGAACACGGATAATAGACAGTGAAGAGGTCAAGTCGCACCTTTTCCCGGTCTTGTATGTTTGTATCAGTGAGGATTTTAATCTGGGGAATTCACTATTTTTTGACGCGCAAATGCTCATTCATGTAAACTGCTAATGTCTGACGTGCGGTTCCTAACCATGATGATATTTTGAAAGATAGGGATGCAATGTTGCAACACCGTTTTAAAAATGAGGGGCATTTTGTCCTCCATACCTATACTTATGGGGACAAGTTCACTGCAATGAGGGACATCAAAATGAAAGATTCAAATCTATATAATTTTAAAAATGTCAACAGGTTCTCGAAAGCCGTGAACTTTCAACTTAAACTTTGAGGACCTACATTGGACACAGTGCCTCCGTTTCTGGGAAATATTTTCAATCTTTCATGCGGGCAACCAGTGTGCGCGCCTGTGCTTTAGCGGGAACGCTTGCAATGGCGTTCTTTTCAAATAGAAAACTGAAAGGCTCATTGTTAAAGCATAGAGTACCTTTTCTAAATTCTAAACACAACTAAATATTAGTCAACACCTAGGTTCGATCTACAAACATTCATGGTCCGGGTTGAGGAAATATTGAATCTAGATTGTAGCCAGTTCCTGAGAATAAGTAGTCTCAAATTTCTCCAGATGGGAATAAATCATGAAAATAGGGTTAAATCATGCGTTGATTCCCCCCACTGGATAAGAAAGACTCAAAAGGATTAAAATATAGCGCGGTGTACATCTATTTTAAAACTTATTTCAAAATGTTTCTGAATATTGTTAAAATTCTGCTAAGGTGCTGCCAAACCTTAAAGTATTGACATCGACGCACAAAGATAACGATAACAGCAGCAAGCTTCTCTTTTGAAAACGGCGGAAAAACGTTTTCAGAGTACCAGCAGGGCATTTCAGTGTGGTTTTAAAATACCTAAATACCTAGAAGAGTTGGAAACTGATGATTTCAACTCCTAAGTTGCAAGCAAAGTGTACACATTCTCTCTTGAACTGGGAACCTAAGGTGTCCCGACATACAACCGTTGGGTTATTTTCTACCCAGAACTGAACCTCAGGTATTGTGGCTTTTCTTACAGATTAATTAGAGAGCAGCAGTACAAAGAAAAGAAGAAGAGCTGGTGGACAGGCGGGGAGGGAGATGAATGGGGGACTGGCAAGGGAGAAACCTTTGAAGCTAAATGCGAATTAGTTTGAACCTGGTGACAATAGACACTGAACATGTGAGGATTCTTCTAGTTCATCCAGGATTCACTGGAAACAAAACTAGAAAGCTGAACACTTAAGGACGAACCCCACACACAAAACAGTTAAGTCACAGATGAATAAAATGAAAATTACACAGAAAATTACGCAGCGGTTCATTGTGTGCATATAAAAAGTTGTAACGGCTCCTCATGTAAGGACGTCACACATCCAAGTAAAATACAATCTGTATACCGTACACACATACCACAGAATTTGGATACTGATGCGAAGACCCAAATACATCGTTACAAAATAGGTTCTTTTAGCTGTTCACTGAATGTTAATGTGAGAGTGACCACCCTTCTTTTGTCTGCTGACGTTGTTCAACACATAATGAAATGTCACACTGCGGCATGTCTTGTCGAACATGACCTTTTAAGGACATTTCAGCCCGAGTGTTTGGTCGGTCAGAATCGAGTGTCGCCTTTGTGATTGTGACCCCGACATTTTATCGATCCTCCCACTCTCAACCACTCATCATACACCCAATCTAATCTTTTGTGGTCAACACAGCGGCGGATCGAAAATTTCTAGTTGAAAAGGCGCAAATGGGAATTCCAACCCAAAAGTTTACATTTTTTTGCCAAAAGCAATGAAAAGGAAGAAAACTGGGATCGATACAATCATACTACTCCAGTCGGCGTGGTGTAGCGGTTAGCAATGATCACTCCCTAACCGAGGGTCAGGGTTCAATACCTGGCCATGGTGAAGATGTCAGGCACGTCTTCCTAAATCAGACATGGCTCACCATACCAATGTGTAAAATTGGTACCTGGCGAATGTGGAAAATATACAGATATACCCTATCCTACACGGTGAAAGCTCATAACCAGAATGAGAGAATTCTCTTGTCAGGGTTAAAGCTGTAAACCGCCTTAGAAATTCTATGTTGTGAGCGATATATTAATACGCTTTATTTCTAAATCCAGCTCAAGTCGACTACTTGGTATTTACGGAGTTGGTTGTGCGGAAGGGCTTGTGTCGTCGTCCTGTGTTCCGTGGACGGATTCGTCTCAGGCGAAGCGGAGGAAGAAGACGACACATAATGACAGGCTGTTTCGATTCTTTACAAACAGACTTGGTCCACTGATGTACAAATTCTTTGGGCCAAATTCAGGCTCAGTTTAGAATGATTCTCAGCTGGTGCTTTACAAGTTCATTCTGGTTACATTTTAGTGACAATAAATTAAACCACCAGAAAGTTCTCACCTTGGGCCCAAAATAACTGACAGGACTCGTTCCAGTCCTGGTTGAAAATCTAAAAATTCATTAAACACACAGACATGACAATACAAACTTGGACCCTGCGACTACTGTTGCAGATGACAACGGTGGTTATGTAGAACAACACTTGTGTTGGCACCTCTGAGTGAGTTCTCGTGCAAGGGTTGATGTTTTGGGAAATTTAACAGTTCTCATAAGAGAACACATAAAATTCACAAAGGTATCTTTTTGTAAACTTCCTTATTTACCTGTGAACTGAGGTAGGGTTGTGGGCAAAAGACAAGAAATTTCCTTACACAAGTTAATAAAAAAACGAACAATGCAGCTAATTCCGTGAAAGGTCAGAGAACTGAAAGAGTATGTCACGGGGGGGGGGGGGTACTGATACTGATACCATCTAATGAGTCTGTACAAGGAAACACTGTCACTCACCGAGAAACGCGAGATTAACTAAGTTAATTTCCCGTTAAACCCGAAAGGTCAAGCACCACGCTGCGGTTCTCTCAGCTATTTTGGATCGCAACTCTTAATTATAGCATTGCGGCCTTTGGTATTAAAATGCCAAACATGCTTCATTACTTCGTGGACAATGCTCAAAAATCGAAGATTTTGTCTGTAATAATTATGTGCAGCAAGTTCACTATTAGTTACACAGTTTTTTACTTTACGTTATGCCTCAGATACGTCAAAAATATTATGAAATTCTCCGAGTCCACCTCCAATTTTACTTAACGAAAAATGCTCAACTTTTCGCGTGTTTCTAGGCAAAAATATTACCTCTTTGTTAGTCTATCACGCTTTGCGTTGATAGACTTCTGTGAACGGAAAAAATGGTTTTGCTATTGAGTCAAAACTGGGCGTACAGACCCCCCCACAGGAGAGGCAGGTGGCAGGTGAGGCAACCTGGCTTTGCACCATGCTGGCACAACCCAATGCATGTGTATGGACCCCCCCCCAGGTGGCAGGTGAGGTGGCTTGACCTTGGACCATGCTGGCAAAACCCAATGCGTGCGTATGGACCCCCTCCTTATGTACTTTTAGAGCTAACATGAGAACCCTGGTTATTTGATTTCACATGGCAACACAAATCAACTGTAATATTCATGCATGTTTATCTTGCCCAGTATTGTGATACAAATACAGTAACTGTTTTATAAGGAATTACTTCAAATTTAAATCCACAAATATCATCTGTCAAATTGATGCATCCAAACTTTGAAGAGTGATGTTGGATAAGTAGACATAATATACAGTTAAACTGCAAGTATATTATGGCACATTTTGCCATGTATCTTCTTGTATATTATGCGATACAAATAGGGTAGCAGTTTACTGAAGAATGACTTCAAATTTAAATCCACGAATATTGCCCATAAAATTAATGCATCCAAACTTTGAAGAGTAATATTGCACAAGTAGAGATCATGAAAAATTAATCTGTATGTATATTACACCAAATTTTGTGAGACAAAGTGCATTATGGGATATATTTTAGGACATGAGTTAAGAAATGGTCAAAAATAGGGTAAAAATGCATTGTAATTGAATGGGACCTTTGCAGCAGTGATCCTTGGATCCAAATCTATCCTCCTACCAAATTTCAGAACTCCATGACTACATTTTCCAGCCAAAATCAAGAAAAACTATCATATCTCAGAAACCACTAATTGTAGATTTCTAACCACCACCATTGAATTCAGCATGTCCCAAAACCTATATGCAGGGATTTTCAAGCCTTTTTGGCCACTTTTTCCTTGTCAAGATCAACATTTTCTGTTTTTTGCCAGTCCCAATTTTACACCCTGGCACATTTGCTTAATTTTGACAGAGAAAAAAGCATCAAAATGGCTTGGAAATCCCCGCATATAGGTTTTGGGGTGTGCCAAATCTTTTGATGGTGGTTTCAAGTCTCTATGATAAGTGGTTCCTGAGATATCACAGTTTTTAGTAAAAAAGTGGTCCAAAATGGGGTAAAATGTATTGTAATTGATTTTTCACTCAGAAAAACTGCCCTAATATTGCTGGAATCTGTGTTTAAATGTATTTTAACATGCCAATTGCAATGGTGCATGTCAAAAGTCTGTACTCTCAATAGTTTTCAAGATAGTTTTCATTTCTCCCCTTAATATTGAGAATTTGATGAAACAGACATCAAATTTGGAACCCCCCTAACCCCAACCCTCCATACCTCCCAAAAGGATTTGACCAATGTTTTGTAAGTCATTTTGAAAAAAATTTTGCTGCTTAACATAAAAAATATCCACCACCATTGGATTTAGCACACATGCAAATGGCTTGAAAATAAGTTTTGGGGTGTGCCTAATCTTTCAGGTGGTGTTCAATGGGGTAAAAATGCATTGTACATAGTCTATGTACATATTTTACAAAGATAACTTGCTAGTAACAGAAAACATAAGGATTAGGTAAAGCAAAACTGAAAAAAGCACAATTTCCTGTAGGCTAAAAAGCATAAGAGAGAGGGGGCCCATACACATGCATTGGGTTGTGCCAGCATGGTCCAAGGTCAAGCCACCTCACCTGCCACCTTCCTCTCCTGGGGGGGTCTGACTGCAGATAGACCTATCTGTACTTTGCACTAGCTGACCTCACCTGCCATATCATGTTCAAACTTGTACCGCAGTAAAGGATCATGGGACAATTTCCCTTTATTTTTTTTATTATGGGATGTATTGGCAAGCCATTTTGCACAAAGGTACAAAGGTGAGAATTTATTTGTTTTATCAGCTTATTAGCGTGATAGACTTTTTACCCGGCCTACCTGGGTAATTTCTCTCGTTAAACTGTTGTAACCACACTGTCAATTCAACCTTATAATTGTTTGAATACAACCAATTAATTTTCTTAATCTTCTTTCAAAATAGCTACGTCTTTTCTGTAACTTTCTTTATGTGACAACACAGTAGTAAATAGAAGTAGGATTCTTAATGCCTCGAGGCTGGAATAAATTGGCATTTATGCAATAAAAGTTACAATTCAGCCTGAAGTCAGCTAGCTGCTGATGGACCGATTAGTTGGATTATGATACTGTTGTCATCCGTGGTTACCGAAAAGAACTTGAAATTTTCTTACAGGATGAAAAGTCTGGTTAAGGCTCTTCATTTCGGAAACAGTAAGTGCTTTTGTCTGAGTCAAAGATAAAACATGGAATTCCATTGACACAAAATGAAATCCATTTCAGGGACTGCCACTGAATGTTTAGTTTGCCTTTTGTGAGGGTGCTATTGTAATCCGTTTTTAGTCAGGTGTATTTTTATTGAACATTAATTACCAGTAATAATTTTATTCAAAAGAAAAATAAATAAATAAAAGTGCAGTGAAGGGGAATAGAACCCTGGCCTCCAGATTGCGAGCCCAACACTTTACCCCTACCCTAAGCACAGCTTGTGCGTGAAAGTGTGAAACTTTAATTGATTACATTGTTTTGCAAATTGTGTATTTTTTAAATTGTCTCACTGCCTGCAAAGGATTGAAGGGCTTGGTGGTATGGCTTTGGCCCTCTTAGTTCCTACTGTAAAATTCCTTCATATTGGAGGTGAAGCAATGAACAACTTGCCTTTTTTATTTTTCCTCTTGTTAGAATCTGTGTTGCCATAATAAAGTTTCAAGCCTCTTCCTTTTTGGAGACAATAGAATTTTTTCACTGTTGACAAAAAAATGAAACATATTCAGGGAGATGCATCTTTCCATCGTAAAGATGTTGAATGTTCTGATTAGAAGAGTTCTTACCTTACTTTGTTTTCAGAAGGTTTGCAAGGGACTCATTTATTTTTGCTTGTGAAGTTAGTGACGCAATAATTGTTACGGGGAAGTTTACATAAAAACTTAAAATTGCACACCAAATCTTCATTCCCATAAATTTCGTTCGTTTTCATTGTAAAAACGATACTGTCAATTCATTAAAGGCACCGCAGCATTGGTTTTGTATCAATATTATCATAAATATTTTGTCTAAATTTCTTTTCATGAAGTTTTGTCCATTGATTTTTCTAATCAAATTGATATTTTATTTGAATACCGCACTTACTTTTTTCAAAAAAGCCACCGTATTGCCCTTATTGGATGGAGAATAAATAACAAGAGACTACCCCTGGCTCGATTAAACGATTTGACAAACGTAGACACTCTGCCCGCGGTAAGCAATGAATAATTACAATAAATACATTTTATTATCTGGTAATGCCTAACAATCTGATTTAATTATGTCCAAAAATGAATATACAATTAATGGAATTCTACTTTTTCTGAGCGAAATATTTAAGTTTATAACTCGTCTTACTGGTATTACGTAAAAAAGTAAAAGTCACACAAATAAAAGTAGTATATGAGCCTTTGGGGACAGGATGTAATATATACAGTATCAATTTCAAAGACATTCGTTGATTCATTATTACTGAATTCGTATTCTGTGCATAAGGGAATATATTATAATAGTGCGTGTTAAACTTCTGATACGAATTCCGTGCACTGGTGCAGCTTTTGTGTGTAAACTACGCTTTTGTGTGTTCTTATGCACTAAGATTGAGCTGTCCAATCGATTATGACACAAAATTTTCACGAAGTAAGAGCAATGGTGTACATGTTTTATCACAAATATGTCAGTGTGTATGTCAGCGGAGACCAAAATATCTTAGCATGCAGGCCACTGTACTCAAAATAGTTATTTAATGTACACTGGAGTGGTCTTACCCTGTCAATATCATGAAGATTGCTAGTTGGCCCCTGTATATTATCGTATACAGGGGCATCTGAATTCACGTTTCAGAGTTGTTGAGTGGTATGGCACCTTGCCAACTGAGTGATTTCGTACCCAC
>JBCAUI010521712.1:0-11854 GCA_038406195.1 Haplosyllis anthogorgicola | reverse complement strand
TTTGATCTTAGACTCTGCATTTGTTTCCATGTGATATCGAAACCTACATTGTCTTAGTTTTATGAAAATGCCAAATGGCTCAGGTCCATCTGGACCTATTTTTAAACATATCCATGTTTGAACCCTGATTTGGGTGTTGAAATGGTTACTCATTATCCAATTGTACCTAAACAAATGCACGGTGGCTGTTTTGGCCAAGGGAAACCAAAGATGCATGCAAAGGATGAAATATGGAAACATCCAGAATAAAAGAGAAAACATAAGAATCTCACGCTGTGCTTTTGATGTGTTATTGTTCCAAACCTGACAGGATTTTCATCCTCTGTTTCCATTTCACGGCAAGTTCGGAACAAAATACAATGACAAATCTGATGCAATCTTTAATCTAGGTTATGTTTTAACTGGGGAAACTGAATTTCCCGAAATCAAAGGATAAATTTCTGTTAGTATTGCAACAATAGAAATTCAAATGCACAGAATGGAAATCTGTTGTTCTTTGTTTTGTTCTGTACGCGTCCAAATTGATACGAATGTCAGGACCTGTAAAAACACATTTCTAACTAATTTCTAGTTGCTGCGTTAATTAATTTGACAAATAATATGCAAAAAAGATGCATTTGCTTGATTTATTCGCTTTTTGGATGCGTGTACAGTATCAGCTTCGAAACGTCTAGAACAAAAGAGAGGACGTAAGAATTTCGCGCTGTGCTTTTGATGCGCCATTGTTCCCAAACTGATACAAATTCCGTGTATTGACGTGCCTGATGTGTATTTTATACGCATGCGCTTTCCTTTACTTAATTAGACAAAAGATACACAGAAATAAACATGAAAAAGTGAGTATAAAACTGACTGTTTTCCAGATGGACACCACTACTGGTAAGGGATACGGGTTTCTCAAGAGATATTGCTGGGACTCTGAGGAGGAATGCGTTTCTGGAAACCCAGACACAAAATTGCCTGACGTTTTGAAGAACATAACTGATTATGAAATGACAGTACTGAGTTTATTTATATTATCATGTTTCAACATAGTTAAAAGCGAATAGCAAAAGATGGCGAGTTTATGATCGTCATTTTGTAAAAAATAAATTGTTCTTTTTCTCTCTTTTCTTTTAATTTATTGGATATTATTCGATTTGTTAATTTTTGCAAGAATGCTTTACTGCTTACCATCTTTGTTTAAGTAAAAGAATATTTTTATTGTATTGTAGAGAAAATGTTGCCACGAAGAACTGTGCAATGATGAGTACTTTTCAACAGGGGGAACCACTGGCGTTCACGTGGCAGGAAGTCTGCTGGCGGTTATTTTGATTTCAGTCTTCTACAACGTTTAAGCCATGAGGTTGTGACTGAAATATGTTTAACTTTATATGTATAAATCTAAATTGGATGCAAATTTATTCGTTAACTAATACTAAAATTGATAATAAAGAAATGTGCATTTGATTTTTCAAACTGTGTTTTATCTACGTCTGTAGCGAAAACCGTTGGTATCTACACTACACGTATGAGCGATATTCATTTTTTTCACTCAACTGTATTGAGGTCCAAGAAGTATTCTGATTATATTAATGACCGCTATATATTTTACCAATTTTATGTCTTGCTCGTTCCTTATCCAATAAGAGTAAATTTATAAAATGTTGATGTGGTTCCCTTACAGATGTAGATATCGTGACATTTCTTTAAGTGCGTTTTTTTATGAAATAATTCTGACAAAAAAAAAGATTGACACGTTCTCGTATTATCCATATGGGACGGAATGTTTTGGTTTAAGCTAAACAAGGATATTTTTCGTGCAAAATAGTTCACGTCTTTTTGTAAAAGGTTGGACGCCCCAAACAGCATTTTGGGCTGTGATGCGCAACCAGCTCTCGTGAAATTCCTATCAATTTCGAAAGGTACAGAACAAAAAAAGAGAACAAAGAATTACACGGTGTGCTTTTGAATTTCCACTGTTTTAAAACTGATAGGAATATAATCCTCAGCCCTCCCCCATTTTCACTGACCCATCCAATAATTTATACTTTGTGATGTATTTATACATTAGTTGGGTGATTGCGATAACTAATTATATTGTACAATTTATTCTCTGGTATCAGCGCCAGTAAATATAATATATTTTTTGTCTAGACCTACTATGTCCCAGCAAGGGTGCCAGCAAGAGCGTCAACCAGAAATTGGCAATTATGCCAATTTTTGTTGGCGCAGAAATTCTTGTTACCCCACTTGCTGGGGCATTACTAGCAGACGGAAAATATGAAATATATACTGATGTTCACGCACGAGTATGAACTGTGCAATGTAAATAGTTATTGCAATCACCCAAATTATGTATAAATACATCACAACCTGGGGGTGGGGGGGGCAATGAAAACAGGGGGAGAGTGACCCAGTGGAGTGTGTGCTCACACCCTCCTTGTTTTGACAGGCCCCCGACATGGCTTCTGAAAGTGGGGTGGAGGGGAGCTTCCGAAAATGCAACACCGATTTTCATCCATATTTTAGTTGGAATCCTTACGTTGATCAGGTATTGATTGGAAAGGCCCCTTACTGAGATTTCCTAGGTACATTAAGGTGATGTGTCATTTGCCTTGCCTTTGAACTGAAAGACTTTCCGAACACGGTGCATGGTCTTATCTATGTTCAGTGTCACTGTGAATGTAGGTTGATGGTGACTGTTATCAAGTGTTAGGTTACGTTAATTTACCTTATTACCTTCAGAACTTCAATAGCCTCGCAATAGCCTATTTAAAACTTGAATTTGGAGTACGCTGGTTGTTCGTATCATCTGGTACAATAAAACCTATTTCTTCAGAACAAGTCAAGTAAAAATTATCTTGTCAGGTTTACCGGGTAAGGCATTTAAATATAATTAATTTATTCACTTGCAATTTTCAAATAAATTTGTTTATGTAACATTACAGTGGCGGATCTAGGGGGCGCCCCGGCGCCCCCCCCCCCAACGGCCCAAATTTTCTTTGTTTTCATGCACTTTCCGCTAAATTTTGGGCGAAAATCGGGGTGGCGCCCCCCCCCCCAACGGGAAATCCTGGATCCGCCCCTGCATTAGGTGGGAGTCCAGTACGTAAAAATCCTATCAGAACTTGAACGCGGTGCCTTACGGGAGGTCCCATAGAAACCCTTAAAACACAATTGATACGATTTTTGTGTAATGATTGATACAGTTGCTTTATTACCCATCAGTTCTTGCAATTTAGCATATTCCATCAGCCCACCAGAGAACTTAGTGATAAAATTACGTTTACCATTTGATACTTCTTCCCGACTGTTTGCGCTAAATAGTCAATAGCTGTAGGCTTTACAGGTCACATTACAATAAATATATTATTATTACCGCATTTGATCAAAATAACGTGCATGCCTTAATTAACGCGCATCCCCTTTTTGGGCTGATTCACACAATTATTTGCCATCATAGCGGGGATTGATCGTAAACTTTTTCCGAGTAGGTATGAAAAAAATTACAGAAAATTTTGTTTATTCTGCATAAAAGTACTTTTCTGGCTCACATATCAAGGATGCCCTTGTAATTTTATATTCTTTACATTATGTCATGCTATTAAAGGGTGAATTTTTTGTAAATTTCCTTCCTAGACCAATAGATTTTGTTTCAATGTTGATGCATTACAAATTCATGGCACATGAACAACACTGGATTTAAACGATGCGCACCCCAAAATTTGGTCCTCCGTGCATGCGCATTGTCTTAATCAAATACGGTATGTAGTTTCTATAGATCTATCTTATGTAATAGTATGCCAATTTCTAAATCCATTTGGCTGGTCTTATTCAGCGACAAGAATAGGTCAGTATTACTCGTTTGTAAAATAAATCAATAATATAAACCAATTATTTTTGAAAAAAAATCACTTTTAGCTGCAGATTCAAGAAAATATCAATAAAATTCTCTTTCAATCAAAGGACAAATGTATAGTATTTTCGTTTCCTGCTATACATTGTGTAGTGCTACTTTCACGTTAGTGCCAACATTTTTGGTTACTATTCACTAAGTTTCACAATTATATCTCCTAGAAAGACGATGGAATTAGCTGTGACATGGTTGATCATGTTATTGCTTACAACAATGACTTTTGTTGAGCCACAAACACAACCTAAATGTTACTGCAGTGTGGCAAAGGTACCGTTACCTACTAATTATTTACGAAAATTATTTTGTTAATAACTTTTAACGTCAGCCGACGACAAACAGCAACTTAGGTCAATCATCTCCATCGGAAAGTACAATATATTGTCAACCTGTCACATATTGCGTGGACCCTTTGAGTTCAGAAACCAAACAAATTGTGAAAAAAAAAGAAAACAAAAATGCCTTAAAGTCAAAGGTCCACTGCCCGCTTTGTAAATAGTCATTGAAATGTCATAAACATGAAAAAAATACAAATATATAGAAGTTTAACCTTCAAATGACCTTGACCGTGCGTATTAATCACAAATAATTGTCCAATTGAAATTGGCAAAAGTCAACGAAAATAATCAATTGATCTTCAGATGACCTTGACTTATACTTTTTATTGATGTGACCTTGACCAATTACCTTAGCACTCAAACCTAACGAGATATTTTGAAGATGTAGCCATACCAAAAATGAAGTTTCTGGGTCACGCAGTTCAAAAGTTATAGCCTGTACACACAGAAAGACTGACAGACAGACAAAAAGAAAGACTAACAGAGAGACAGATCTTACCTTCCCGCATATGCGGACAGTAAAAAGCCACCAGGTTCCACACGTGAACTTTTCTTTCCGATTTACCTCAGATCGTGAAATTACTAAGAAAGTTGACGTCCGGATTTCAAAAACTCAGCATGAAAGTCAATTGAAAATCTCATGCTGAGTTGTTGAAATTCGGACGTTAACTTTTAAGTAATTTCACGATCTGGTAAATATTTGACGTAACATTGTGGAATACATCTCAGAGGATAAATAACAAGGTGTGATAACACATGAAGGCTTAATTGTTTATTGTGTAATCCAGAACTGTTTTGACAAATTGTGTCTGTATATGATTTGTGGTTACAGAATGGCTGGTCTTGCTCTGTTGAGGAACAAGGTAAGCGAAAACACACACAATACGTTTACAATATCGGATAGTTCTGAAATAGAGTGTAGTTGACAAATATTAAAAAATTGTAGATTCCGCCATTTTCATTTCTTACTAAACGGCGTAGTCGTTATGGACAAAAATATTACTCATATCATGTCCCTGTTTTAAATCATGACAATGCAGTCACTTAACTCACATAACTTATCACTATTTACACGATTGGATTGGTGATTGACAAAAGATGTTTTTACCACAGGTCCAAGTTTTGATTCCCCTGCACTGGATAATGCTACGGAAAGATCAGATCATCTTCAGATAATCAATCTGGATGCCGAACATGGAAAGATAAACGGTGATTTCTACTACCCGAAGCCAACTGTAACATGGGTGGTTACTGATGAAGGTAATAAAACGTTTTTCCGTGACAGTCAATGTAATAGCGAACACATAGATGTTAATCTATCCTCTCTTCACAACATATTAGTCCAGTTAAGTGAGCACATATTGAAAGGCTGCAATTATAAACAGCCTAACTTTTATAATAGGAAAATGGCTGCAACACAGGTCAAAAGTGGTGTGCAAAACATCAGGATAAAATTTCTCAAAATTGCAAAATGGTATGGAAGGTGTAATACTTCAGTTTAGGAGTGTTTATTATTGGCATCCCGTACTTAATACATTTGTTTCATGAATTACAAAAAGTTTTAAAGTATTTTCCAAGAGAAAAATAGATTGTACACCGTTTAGAGGCTGTAAACGGTGTACATTTTGGATTGGACAGCGGAGTGTTTCTACACCCTGAATACGGTGTCTTCCAGAATTGATGTCAGTCAAAGAGTTCGTATTTTTATACGATGGCATGATAATTGACGGAAAAGTTGGTGGTTCCCCTACCTTCTACAAGATACGACCGATGGTCATCGAAAACAACGTTATTATCACCGGAGCCAACATTACTATATCCATGGATTGTCTGGATCCTCTTGGGGGTAAAGGCAAAGACGCTGCTCTTGTGGGTGTCTACTCTGTTCCACATAATAATAGTGGAGTGAACGCCTGGCGGAGTCATATTATTCTCGATGCTTTAGAAAAAGGTATCCCTGTAGGTAAGCAAAAGAATTTAAATGTAAAATTTCCTGACATCAGATCAAGAAATCAAAGGAAATTTTATCCCCCGCAAAGTACATGAACCGGCCAATGGATGATTATATGCCTCTTAGCACGGCACTTAGAACAAAAGGTTTAAAGGCACGAGAGATCCCATTGACCAGATACAATTTCCATTGGCTGTATGAGCATTTCTTGATCTGGGGATAATACATTAAATAACTGAAGGTTATCACAGATGGAATGGGTCTTAATGGTCGAAGTACTGCTTAATTGAAGATGAAAATATACCTGCCCAACTTAACGTATGAAAAAGGCAGAGAAATTTCGAAAAGTCATCAAACTTTTTTCCATCGACAACGCACAGAGAATTTTACCATATTCTTCTTCCATATTTTAGATAATGAATATTACCTAGGCGAAACCGTTATGCTGATTCAAAACGTCTCTTATCCACAGCCTCATATTATATTGGACTTACAGCAGAGACATCTCGAGTCACCGTTCACTATTGTATTGTTGTCATCGGACGAAGGAGATATAAAGGAAAAGGACGTTAAGGAGGTAACGCAAACACTCCAACTTCCATAGGACAGTCTAATTCTAATACAAAGTGTCTTGCTTAAATATTCACAAAAACTAACAATACATAATACATCCAGTTTATTGTTTTGTCTTGTGCTGCGCCGACTATTCAACGGTGGAAAAGTCTATACTTCTGTTCTAAGATTCAGCTTACAACTGTTTAGCCATAATATCGCGTTACTTGCTTACATTGTACTTCATTCCCGACTGTAACCACCCTTGATGGTGCAGCAGGCGCCATGTCCTACCTTTTCCAACTAGTGATCAAGTTACTTAAAACAATTCTTTCAACAGAATATAGTTCTTCCACAACACAATGGCTACGGAAGAATTGAGTTCGGAGGAGATTCACTCAAGTCAGGAACTTATTTTATCGAGGTGGAGTACACTTATTTATCAATTGCTAAGTTCGCGATAAGCAGAAGTGTTCAAATGGGATTTTTCAAAAGGGGGACGGTCACACGAAGTCCAAAACAGGGGTAATCAGTGGCCCCACAAAATGGACCCTGGTTCAACAAAAACTTTTAAAAAATGAGTGAAAATGTGCACTTCAGTGATAAATCCAGAATGGATGTCTTACAAATAATAAGATTAGTAAGTTTCCGCTTCTATTTAAGGTGAGGGATGAAGCCCCTGACTCATACTGGATCGAATCGAGAAAGTTTTTTGTAAATGGTAAAGTATTTGTACACACTGTGCTATCAAAGTTCATTAAAAGCTATAATATATTTTATGTTTCAAAATTAATAGTTCTTTTGTGATCTGCTTCTTTGAAAATTCAACAATGAAATAACATAGTTCTAGATTATTCACAGAAATTAAATTTGCACATGTTTTTATATATTAGCTCCGTTGTTTATTTGTTTGTTTATTTTCAGAACCAAAGCCAATAAATAAAGAAATTGGCCTACCAAAAGTATCTGAACCAGGAGAACCGGATAGCAACCCAAGTGTAAAAAAGCCAGAGGAATCTAGTAGTTACATTGCAGTGGCATCTGGCATATCATGCGGATTAGTACTATTGATCATAGTCGCAACTGTAACCTGGATAAGACGAATTCACCCCTCACGATCAACAAGTAAGAACATAGAGAAATACAGAAGGATGTATTTGAAAAGTTTGATTTTAAAACAACAAAAAACAAGATGCTTAAATTGCACACTGTCGAATCCTAATTGTATTATTAACCTTCAGTTATTTGTATTACGTTCTGTTACTTTTCAGGGCAAAACGATGTGAAGTTACCAGATCGTACAGAATACGGACAACTTGCAACGAATGCGAACTCATTCCATGTGTTACCAAATAATAAAACTGAATTTCTTACAGAAGAAGACCTTGAAGACATAAACGGAAAAACTGACAACAAACTGATACAAATCAGCACTGTATTCGAGCCCCCTATTAGTGATGATTCATCCATTAGTTTACACAGTAGTGAACAAGTAAACTGGAAAAGAGACCACAACAAGATTTGTGACTGGTCTGGTAGTGATGTAAGTGACAGTAACAGTTCACTATTGGAGGTAAGAGCGGAAATTCACGCTGAAGATTATGACTATGACGGCTCTGCGGAACCAAGTAGTTGCTATTCATCCACAGACTTATGCTGTAAAGGTACCGGACACTTTGGAATGTACAGTGACTGTGAATTCGTCATTGTACCACCAGATCTGAGCAGCATAGACAGCACCGTACGAAGCAGCGAACAAGAACTGGAAATGGTACGAATTAATGAAGAATATGAAAACTCCGTTACAAAATATCTTCATCAAAACCGCTGCGTCTCTGATCAGTCAGTGTCTTTAACTGATGGCAGAACTGGCGCAACACAACTTGCAAACTGTTTTGAATTAAAGCTTTATCCCACCCCGCAAAGACGACGAAGTTCAATTGCAAACTTCTCTACTGGCGTTCAACATTCAGGTGGTTCTTCGAACCCAAATACAGTATGGATTGTTCCCAGAGGCGAGGTGAGCAGTTCGGGCGAGTCCTCTAACTTCAATACAATGTGGGAAGCCTCAAGAGAGGAACTGAACTGCAGTTCAAGCGAGACCTTTGACATCAACATTAGGCCAACCCCCGACGAAACAATGGATTTCAGTTCTACTGAGGTGCAGCCACGAACAACACCGACAGAAAGCTTAACCGGATCAGCTTTTTGCTTTGTAAGTGAAGAATTTCCTAACAGTTGTAGGAACTCCCCTCGGTTCCTTTCTTCTATGTCTCTTGACTCAAGACTAACGGGACCGGACTTCAACAAGTTTTTCAAGAGTATTCCAGATTCAGTAAACTCCAGCTCATCAGGCGTCCTTCCTTTCACTGGACTTCCAGGGAGCTTTGCTAGAATGCAATCCAGTGCTCATTCAGATGAACTGCGTAAGTTGTACATGGCGAGTTCTATTGAGGTTTTACCAACAAGATCAGCAAGTACAAGCTTTAGAAGGTCAAAGTACAGTCTCCTCTCCATTGGGATTGGTGAACCGAATATGAGTCAGTATTCAACAAAACAGATGCCTTACTGGGTTTGAACTCAGCCCAAACGTTATGTATGCAAGGATTCTGGAAATGGGAGTAGGTTCTATGGAGTCAAAAATGTCGTCATCATTAGATAACTCCTCCTTCAAGGATACAGAAGTACGCTTCAAATTAGCAAGAAATAAATACTGCAAGGAACAAGAATAACCTTTTGGTTGCAACGTTGAACAGTTTGAATAAACAATGCATCCTCCAACGTTGTGGTACAATTCTGGATGCTTACCGCACACGTACGTACAGATTATCAGGGTCGTTGCATCGCACGCGTCTGTGACTTACAAACAAGACTGACTGTTCGAGTGCTATACTCTAAGAAGCTTTATTAATCTTTCACATTGCACAGTATTGAGAAAAGTCAAAGTCTTAACGCAACGTTCATACTTATACAAAGATTACAATTGGATTGTGACATCAGGCATAATGAGTTCACGAGAAGGCATAAGTAGTCTCTTTTGTGGGCCTTGTTGAAGTTGAAGTTCAATATCGTCTTTTTTATCCTCAATGTTTCTACAAATTACTGAGTTGCAGTACAAGGAATTTGTATCAGAAGTTTAACAATAGCGCCTCAAAAGCACAGCGTGAATTTCTTTCGCTCTCTCCTTTGTTCTCTTCGTTTCCAAAATGATACGATTTCTGTGTACTGTAACTGACCTAAAGGCATTAAATTGTTGAGTCTTCGCGTATATCCCTACAATAAAACCTGCACCCTGTTGACGTGCTACGATTTATACTTGCACGACAACGTACATGTTCACATTGCTGGTAAAACAGAGATTCGAAACATTGTCTGTAAATCAGAAATGAATGAATGCGTGTGTATCTGTTCAGACTATAACTTTTAAGCAGCTTGAGTAAGAAATTTCATATTTGGTATGCCGACATTCTTCATGTGATGGATACACAGCTGATCTCATCTATTGTAATATCTTACCTCACAAGTAAAGTCAAAATCAGTGTCACCTAAATGTTAAGATCCTTTTAAACTAACTTATTTTTTGTAATTTCTATAAATTTGAATTTCCATTGGATTTCGATTATGTATTAAATTGGGCGCAAACTTCCCGTTGGGGAGGAAATTCCCACATTAACCACTTTTTTTTCTTTCAAACAGTGTCAGTCATTAACATGGTAAGAATTGTTTGAGTAAAGAGAATTCTAGTTCAGATAAAATAAAGACCACAATCTTCACGTTATCAATTAGTACTGATGCGTTATCCTAAAACTTCCTCGTCACAATAAGCACACGAGAGTAAACAACAATTTGATAGTCATTCGGTCAAATTAAATATTAATCTTATAAAACTACAAGGTAAAATTGTGCGAGACATACATTTTACTTTTGGAGCATTGTTTACTATGAATGTTAGTGCGAATAGGCACGTAGTTCAAATAAGGTCGGTTGCCCGCTGACACCCATACACAGTGTACGAAAGCGGGTCAAATATTCAGAAATGACTCTGGGGATCAAAGCGCGCAAGAGAATAAGCATACCAGCGACAGATCCACCCTGGCTTTGAAACTCATAAGGAGAGTCACTCCCAAGTCCGAAACAGAGGGTACTAGTGGCGCCCAGAAATGGACTTTGGTCAGCACTATTCGTAATTATGGACACTATGAGAGAAACCGCCTAAATGGAATAAGCACACAGGTTTAATGGGCTCAATGCTGAAAGAGTCATTCATGGCAAGACTTTGGGTTGCACTTTTAACAGATTCAAACGATTCATCGTTTTACATCTCTTTACAGCAAAATCTGGACCCTGAAAACCCTTGTCACAGTAACCAATTTTCATCCACAATGTGCTCTGTCCTGGATAACAAACATTAACAATACCTTGTTTTCTACCTATTAGGCACATGAATAATCATTGATATCACGGATACCGTTTACACGTTTCTTTTTTCTATATCAGATGATAAGAAAAGGAATGTTGTACTTTGGACACAACTACTTGATACGCGTCATTAAGAGGTTCAAACGAACTGACTGAAAATAACAAAAAGCATTGATTACAAGTTGTATTTCTACAAAGCTTATGGGGTTTTTCAATAAAAGAAGGATGCATGTCTCTCAAATAAAATAAAAGATCGGGCCAGCAAAAAATAGGAAGGAAAGAAATGCATATTTGTTCTTAACAATGTTTGGTGAGCAACTAAATTATACTTTTCCTTGTAATACAATGCCAAGGTGTAATTCTAAGTTAAATATTTGCGTGTGCTTTTAACGTAGTTGTTACTGCCTAAAACGTTGAAGCGTACGGAAGATTACCATTGCTTGATGGTTTAACACGGTGATGATACAGATACTTCTAAATCCTTACATGAAAGACCGATACTTTTTGGGAACAAAAATACTTACAAATGCGAGTGCCTGACTGGACTCATTTTAAGATTTGCTTTGATCCAATTCACATATTGATACGGCTTCTATGTACAATATTTTGATTAGTTTACAATATTCCAAGCAGATGTCAGGCTAATTTGTTTTGGTGCCCTGATTCCTAGTTCAAGCACCTAGGGTCACAGATCAGTGC
>JBCAUI010521701.1:0-11854 GCA_038406195.1 Haplosyllis anthogorgicola | reverse complement strand
CAGCAATGTGTTTATATTTTTGTTTAGAGCACTGAGGTTGATTAATCACTAGCAGCAGGTGTCAGCATCTCCTAAGGGAGAATTCGTAAATAGAAGGCAGTATCAATATGTATCGTAAACAACTCCATTTAAAACGTTTTACAGCGGTTCAAGGAAAAAGCTTGACATTTACCATTATGCCGATGCAATATAAAGCATTTCAAAATGTGCCCATAAAAATTCTATGGGGCACAGAGGTTAAAGGGTGGCGTATCAGTTTATGTGCTAATATACGAGAAAATTTAATAAAAGTATGCGTCAACTGAATCTTCTTTGGCAAAAGAAAGGTGACATGTCTGTACAACATGAAGAGGTATCATTAACTTTAACATAACATGCCACAAATGTTTTACGCAGTTTGTAACTTTCGTTATATTCCCAGTTTCTTTTCTTGATTTGTCCATATTTTCTGTTGAAATTTGTTTTTTCTACAGATAACAAAATAAATGTGCACAGTGTCGTTGTTCAACTGAAAGACACAACATGAAATTCCCATCAATTTCCTTAGCTATTTCAAGCTACATTTATATTCACATTAAATATTACTTCAACTTCAGAAAAATTGAATAATACTCAGAAATGCGAAATGTATACGAATCTTCAGGACGTGATGACGACAGTTAATGTTCTTTATCGTGCACTTTTCATTTGGTGCAAACTACAGTCCACGGTCACGGTGACATGACGACACACATGTAGTGTTTACACCCAAACCATAAAGGTCATGGTCAGGATGAGACAGATCTGCCGAATGTAATGTAGTGTTATCAACGTGCGGCAAACCAAGACGATGTGTTCTTCAGAAATTTTATTATCAGCTCATGAAATTCATATCATTTTGAAAACGGAGAGAACGAAAGAACTTCACGCTATGCTTTTGATGTGCTATTGTTCCAAAATGATAGAAATTTCACCCTCTGTAAACAATAATTTGCAGTGCCTTTCAATTATTTGGTGTCCGAGAGGACGAAATATCTGTTCATTTCTTTTCATTATTGAAACTTTTTATTTGTGTAAAAGGCACAGCGTGAGAATTTTATTGTTAAAAAAGTGAGACAAATTTGAACTGAGACCTGCAGCAGAATCTGTGTAGTGTACAACACTGTTGTTTTCACTGCATTGTACAGGGTTTGGGACACTTTAACCATGTGTCGTTTTGAGTATTTTATGCTCATGTCGCTTATTCAAAGCTTACTGTTACTACAACGACTATCACATTTCAACTGATTAAGGGTGGACAGCATCAGTTTATTGAGTATCTTTTCAAAGTGGTGGTCACACCAATTGTGGCAACTACAATAGATGTCTCACTATATATTCTGCTCCTTAAACTAAGATGACAGGTCAGGTCATTGTGTAATTATGAGTCCTATTATGGCAATGGGGCGCATGTTTAATACACCATGGAAAGTGATCATTAATCCTGCTGGCATCGAACAATATTTGCCCCCTCAAATATGCAAGGGTCACAGTATATTGACCTTGCCTACATTATGATTTGGTGTGCACTATTCTTAAAACCTTATTTGAACTTAAAACATATCCTTAAAGGTAAACAAGGATCTAACTCAGAATAACTTTAGATAACCCAGATGAGGACGTCCGCTTAATATGAAACCTGAATGTCTAAAAATGCCAAGAAGATTTCCAATTTTAGTTTTAACAAATGTATTCTACACTAGCTCACTAGATACAAGGCACGTTCGTACACCTCAAGCCGTATGTGGCATACACCCTTGATATATCCTTTAACAACCTTTTTGTAGAGTATTTGCACAGTTCAGATAACTCAAAAAGTAAAAGTTGACTTTTTTGCTCACTATATTGTGGAAAATAAGTCTGGAATGAGAATGAACTTTACAAGTGCAATCGCTTTTTTCGACGCTGGCATTTGCCCTTTCTCAATGTATTTGATTGATAAAGATCTTTTTACCTAAGTCTGTTGCGTTGTGTACCATTTCAAACTGGTCACCAATAAATTAAAATCGTACTTTAATGCATCTTGACAATTACTTAATTTGGATATACCTTATATACCTTATGTTCAAATTGTACAAATTGAATACAAAGAAACTGCATGGATCCAATTTTACAGGGGTTGTTTTCATATTGTACCCACGGCTTTTATTTGTTCTTGGGTTATATGAAGTTCATGTTTTTTACCCTAAACCTGGGTGAATTTTAGGCTTTAGTTTCAAATAAATTTACCTCTTCAGTGGATTTAAGCTTATTTGGCACATTCTGAACTTGTTACTTGTTCTTTTGATAACTTTCCAAAGAATACACAGGGGTTTTTTCATCCTCTATTAACTAAAGTTTGCGTCTAGTTTTAACAGGCAGTGTAGAGGGTAATGAAGTGTTGTTCTCTTTTTGGAACACAAAATTAAAACTAATTTTAAAAAATTATTTTTTGAGCAGATAAACTAGATTTGCATTTGCCGTTTATTTGAATACATCATCGCCAACCACCTGGTATTTTTCAATCAACAATCAAAAGTGCCAAACGGACCAGTTGGCCCGGTGAGGGTTTCCAAGTCAGGATAGCTACAGTAATTTGAGAACCTTTTAGTACAGAGAAATTCCATGCTGTGTTATTGACGCTAACCAAATCTCGGCGTGGAACTCTTTAGGTCTCAAATTTATACAAATTTCCTCTTTTGTTGCTATCAAAGTAATTTATATTGTACTCGTATTGTACGGAAAACTTGGATTGAATACGTCGTCATTTCTTTCAATGCAAAACTATTTTGGGTCAAATAGTATCAAACGTATCACACTTAACATATGACTTTCATTCCATATCAATGACATTTGTAATGTTTCGATCACTATCGAAGAAGTGATTCAAACTGAAACTTTGATATTGTCTGCCACTGACTGGTACCATTACGGTGATGCGTAACAGTCAGTAAAAGGGATTGGCTTTCATCTACTTCACACATACGCACAAGTACATCAACCAGGTACAGTACTAACATGTAGATTGCGTTTATGTTGAAATACTATTTTTTTCGAATGCTACTTTAATCAATTGGTTCATATTGATATTGAACCGTGACAAGTTATGAGATGAGCTATACATCGAAACTTGCTATCAAATCAAACCGTACCAAAAGATAAACAGAACAATTATTCTAGTGTCATCGACATCGACATGACCTCAGTTACAGTTGTGGCATAATTGCAGACAGACACGAAAGTATCTCCATCTATATGGTATGTTGTTGATTCTTTTCCTGAGTTTACTAAAGGTTATTTGTGTAAACAGACAACTTACAAAACATTATTTACTGCCAAACCTGGAAAGGGTCACAAAATAATCTTATTGTTCATGGCAATAATTCGTTTTAAATGACAATTTGGGAATAAAAATAAATGGTTTGCTTTTATTGCAATTTTTTTGCAATCAACTGGTTAATTATAGATTCACTTTCATTCGGTCTACATTTGGAAATTGCATATACGCGTATCTCGCACAAATCTATTCTAGAGTACGGGGTTAAGAACGTGTATGCACTAAAACTACATAACTTTATTTTAAAACCTTCCTGGTTTGCAACACCAGCCTTTAAATTGAGGATAAAAATAACTGGCAAATAACTCAAATGTATTTGAAAACGTAGTACGTTTCACTGACTAAGAGGTTAGACATTTGTAACAAACCATTAAATTTTACGGCTTCAGAATAATCTATGACTTGATTCTCTGGATCAAGTCATAAATGTCGTAAATGTTGCATCTGAAATTTAAATGCTTAAATTTATGTTAGCACTTAAAGTTCACAATAAACCTGCATGAATGATGTGCAATGACTTAAAAGGTTGAAGAAATTAGTGTTTGTCCCAAAGTTGCAACCATAGGCTTTGTTTATTTGTGCTGGGAAGACTGAGTAAATGTAGAACAATTGTAGACAAACCAGGGACAACTCAGACTACTCTGACAAAATATCTATGTCAAAAGCGTAGATAAGTTCGCAGAATGAAGTAACTTTATATGTCATTACTGCACAAATACCTCGCCTTTTACGTGTAAGGTTTACTTTTTGGCTCTGTGAAAAGCCATACATCAACAAGTTTTAAATAAGGTGTTTCAGTAAGTATGATAAAGTGTCAGCAACAAATTCAAAGCATCATGATCAGTAGAAGAATTCATGTCAATCCGAGATGTATTTTCTTATTCAAGACAGTACTTTTTGACAGTATCGCACTGTCATCTTCAGCTTCAAGAATGATTTTGGACCTGAAGGATATTGAAATTCATATGATTTAGACCAAGTGTCAAATGCCAATGATGAATAATGCTCACAAGAGCTGTGAAATCCAAACTTCACACCTTTCACTCAGATGAGTGATCTGACACCTGTCATTGACTGAACGTGTGAAAGATCTGTTCAAGGAGGTCTGGAGGTGTGAACCAGTCATCTCACACCTTGCCAAATGAACTAAAATAATTTGATACATTTTAAGAAACACTAGGAGAGAATGGCTAAATACGCTAAATTTCTTCAGTATGTACATGCACCAGATCCACATTCCAAAGTACCTATCTTTTTCATTCTTGGGCGAATATCTTGTTTCCAAAAGACCAAATACATCTTACTAAGCAAATAAATTTTAACCAATTCAAAGTTTTCTATGGTACCTGAAATACCTCAAATGATTGTGCGATGCTTGAATATTTATTGAGACTCTTTGCGGTTTATCCATGTAAAAGTAACTAATCCTAAGGTTATGGGCCGTTTTATTCAAGTAGAGTTACAAACACTTTGAACTGACCATGGCAGTTAAAGCAATGCTACACGTAACTCTAATTTCCCAACAGGATAGTCTCTAGATTGTCGCGTGGTTGCAGCATCAAGTGTATGGCAGGACACAAGTGCTGGCTGTTGTGACAGTTTGTGACGGTTTTCGGTTCGCTTGTAGTGATCCTCTGACAGTTTAGAAAAGACTCCTGATAATCTCTTCATTTTAGAAAAACGACAGACAATAAATTATTACCTCCCGCATATGGGAGAAGGTAATGTTTTCAGTCGTGTCTGTGTGTCTATGTGTCTGTCTGTCCGGGCTATAACTTTTGAACTGCTTGACCTAGAAACTTCATTTTTGGTGTGGTGATACATCTTCATAATATCCAGGTCAAGTTTGAGTATCAAGGCCATTGGGTCAAGGTCAAAGTCACAGCAATAAAAAGTGTCCAAATTTTTAGTGTTGTCTACTAATATCACATGTTATGATGTTTGAAACAGATAAATGGGGCCAAGGTCAAAATATAGGTCAAGGTCATTTGAAGGTCTAGGTCATTTGAAGGTCAAATTTATAGATTTTTGTAATTTTTTTATGTTTCAATAACTATTTGCATTTTAGTTACTATTTGCGTTTTAATGACTATGTGCGAAGCGGGCGGTTCAGCCTTTGATTGGAAGGCATTCTTGTTATTTATTATTTTCAAGAGTTTTCCACAAATGTTCCCAATTTTTACGCTCACGGTAAAAAAAAATTATCAAATGAACAGAACTGTTCGTTTATAGCGTCGTACAAGGGTATAAAATGAGACTACCGCTACAGGCTACTCGAGCCAAATACAGTGCAGTGCCAATGCTCTTCAAAGGTAAACTACATTGAAAGATCATTTATCTGTTTGTATATATTTTCTTAACACTTTAAGTGAAGGTCGTCATGCATGTTACTTAACCATATTAATGTTGCGTAAAGCTAAAAACACTTAAAAGTGGGTGACCATAAAAAATACATTCAGACAATATTCGAAGTAAAGATGAAATGTGTATGACAGTATTAATAAAGGCCAATTCTGATACTGAGGGTGGGGCTCATGTGTGTCACTGATAAAAAGGTTTTATTATCAAGTTTATTATGTAAACTAACCAAGGGTTATAATTTCACAGAAAATGTAAAAGCATAGGCACCTGGTACGAAAACCTGAATTGGTGTTTTGCATCCCAACTGAGAAAATAACTGTACAGTGTTAATCAGAGCCTTACAAGACTTTCAATGGTGGTTTTAGAAAGTTATCTAGGCTAGGTACTGATGCAGATGTCAGTATATGGTAACAAACATTTTAATTGCAATGTATAAAATTTTAGGAATGTGGTTGATCCCTGCTAAAGAAAAAGTACTTTACTTTATCATGTTGTTCGAACTTATCAGTACTTTTGATATAATTTGAGAAAGTAATTTTGTCATTTTATATACTTTATTTGCATAAAACGTTGTATATTTAATTATTGATAAAACCTCCTGTTCAAAATGGTCAGATACAAGTCAGATAAAAGGGACACGTAACAAGAGAACGTTTCCAGAATATTATTTACACAAATCTCTCTATGGGGTACAACGACGGCATATCCGATGCTTTTTGGTATCTTTTTATGGCAGCATAATATATTTTGTATTGATTAAAATGCCAATGTTGTATTCACTTCTTTCACTTTTGTTTTCAGATATTAAAAACACAATGGACTGGAAAATAGTGTTAATTTATTTGAGCAGTTTAGTTGGTTTAACAGTTTCAAGAGGATACGTCCACTTCAAGCCTGAATACCAACGATTAGGTGAAACATTTATACATAATTGTGGCATGAGATAATTAAATATGTACCAGTGTTTGAATTTATCAATTTGTTAACTCTACATGTATTCACTTTATAGGAGAGAAAGCTAAAGGAAAGTGGACGAGATGGTTCAATTCAGATAACCCTTTTATATATGATGAGTTTGCTCCAGGAGGAGATGTAGAAACTATCGACCATCAAAGTTAGTCATTTTGTTACCGCCTGCGTATGCGGGAAGGTAATGTTTTCAATCGTGTGTGTGTGTGTGTGTGTGTGTGTGTGTGTGTGTATGTCTGTGTGTGTGTCTGTGTGTGTGTGTCTGTCTGTCCGGACTGTAACTTTTGAACCACTTGACCTATAAACTTCATTTTTGGTGTGGTGGTACATCTCCATAATATCTAGGTCAAGTTTGAGTATCAAGGTCATTGGGTCAATTTCAAGGTCACAGCAATAAAAAATGTCAAAATTTTAGTGTTGTCTGCTAATATGACACGTAATGATGTTTGAGACATGTATATGGGGTCAAGGTCAAAATATAGGTCAATGTCATTTGAAGGTCAAGGTCATTTAAGGTCAAATTCAAGATTTTTGTATTTTTTCATGTTTTAATAACTATTTGCATTTTAGTTACTATTTGTGTTTTAATGACTATTTGCAAAGCGGGCGGTTCGGCCTTTGATTGGAAGGCATTCTTGTCTGTTTTTATATTTAATTTCTTTTTAAATATTGATAGCAAAATTTTACGTAATCGATATTTTACATTTAAATTATTGTGAACATACTAAAGTATTTACAACATCGAATTCAATTTTCAGAAACAACGTATGGTTACCACTGTGACTGGGGAATGCCATGTGATAATCCCATAGGATTCGAAGTGGACCTGTCTCACTTTTGGAAATTCCTCTATCCACAGTCAAATTTTCAACAGTCAAGTAAGTTTAATTTTTGATAATGATGTTTCTAAAATATATTACATTAATTGACCGTAGGGCATTCGGAACTATTTGACTAAACATCATGATATTAAGTGGCAGAAGGTCCACAATTTCACTGTTACCAATTCCGTTAGAAATAGTATGAAAGTGATAAAACTTAGAGGAGAGCAGGCTGTTAGAGAAAGTGCCTTCCCTTCTTGTCCCTTAGACCCATAAGTGACAAGTTACTTTATTTTCATGATTTTTTCTATCATTCAAAGTGAGATGCACAAACCTTAGCCCAACAGCCTTAACTGAAATCGGCAACTTTGAGTGTTCAAACTTGGCGCAATTAAATCAGAATTGGGAGGACAATCTTCCGGAGTCCTGTTTCAGATATTGTAGGAGTTCGGGTCAAGTGAGTATCTAAACGCTGATGAAGATTAGTCCCCGTCGAACAGTTCCTTTCTCGTTCATTCTATCATTCTCTCCAAACCATTCATGCCTTATTTGACAAATTAAACTGTTTCAAAAACCATACAAACTACCCCCAGTCAGGCATTTTCTTTAAAACTCAACTACCTCATTAATTCTTAAAAACACAAACAATACCAATCAAAATTACGGAAATTAAGTCCCACCGTATTCTGTTTAAGTTTAAATTGTTTAGGTTTATTGTTCTTCTAATTTCAGACAAATTGGATATAACTACTTTGACTATTTTTTCGAAATATCAAAGGAACTTTAATTTAAGGAGAATATATTTTCTTAGTAGAAGATGCATGGTAACGCAAAATTATTCTGTAACCGATCATTTATTTTCGCAGATGTACTACGGTAAACAGGACCCACGATGGGCGTCTAATGTTGTCGATAATTGTCGAGTTTGTCCGGACTTCACAATCCGGTATTTCTGTCTGGACGACAACTTGAACTGCATCTCAAAGAGTGAATGGCTTGAATGGCTTAACTACCTAATTCAGGTATTTATCATAACTTTACTGTCCTATTTCAATATCAATGCAACTTTACATACATGACTACTGATTAAATCAAAACCGGATCGTGTGTATATATAGTGATCAATGCTATTTTTAAAGAACATCTCCTGCTGTGGCAAGGGCAACTTTCATTTTTGTCGGTCTTATTTCTTGTGATGGTTTGTATATTTCGCAAATGTTTGCAGCATAACGACATTTTTTTATTATTTCCTTTCTTCTCCATGAAATTTAACTGTCAATTGACTTATTGTGCATTCTCTTTAATAGGTCGAGCGTGAACAGAACGTGGGCTAGAACACACACAGATGACAGAAGGGAGACGAATGGAAAGTACTACAAATTTAAAGGATTCTTGTTTCTTACAAGCAACTGTAGAAAAAAGTACCAATATGTTATTCTGTTTTTGGGAATTTTAAAGTTACATTTTAAGTCACTTCAAATTGAAGTTTTACTGTTCAGAAATTCTTAATTAAAATTGACAAGGCTTTATTTTTGGATGAAGCTGCTACATATTGCATTGTACCGCTGAAGACAAACGCAACAAACCAAACGGGAACGTAAGAAATGGGTGATTATTTCATGTTTATGTTATTGACCGACCATTCTAGCATTAAAATCACCATTTATTACCATTAATTAGTGGGGGGGATTTCAAGAAATCTATTTACAAATATTTTGGCTAATGCAGGAAGTTTTTAGATGTAAATTTGTTCATAAACTGTTTTTGTTTTGTTTTTTAATTGTTCCCTATCAAGTATTAATGTCTCGTTTTTCTTTCTACTAAATCAAATAGGAATTATTTATGGGCTCATCGTAACATGTTAACAATCAGCTAACTTATCGCCTAACTTCCGATGTCTGTGATGATGTGACAATTTTCGCAATTGGTCATTCCAGTTTGCAGCCAAATTATCAGACTGTCATACTTATTTCTGGCGAACTATTTTCATAAATAAAGATTTCTATGTGCAATAATTTCAATTTTTAAATATTGACAACTGATCTAAAGCATTTTCTTTCACAGACCAGCAAGAATTTCTCTGAATGGTCAAAAGCTGTTATTTTTAGCAAAATACTAAGCAATATTAGATTACACTCAAATACTGCCACTGCCAGTGTATATGTCAAAGCATAACAACAAAACAAAGCATTGTAAAGCTGTATGTAAATTTATGTTGATAAAATACCGTTAGTAATATTATCTTCATTATATTATTAACTATCTCTATCTAAATGTCATTTATTGCAATGCAAATGTGAATAATTTCCATGCACACAGTGACACATGACAAGGTTACTTGTAAAAAATACTAGTCCGGAAACCTATAACCTATGTATTACATCATGGAGAAAATATTATATCCTCAGACCTGTACATAAGTGTTGTAAATGTGATATTGTTGCAATATTGTTTTGTTAGTGAAGGTGTAAAATGCTCCCATATACACGTTGAAGATAAGAATAATGTTTTTAGCCCTCCGTTAAATTCTATTTTTCACAACACTTGAGGTTTTTCGTTGTTAATAAGGCTATTTAAACTTAACAGTGCAATAACAAAATTATGTCGAGAACTAACATTATAACATTATAACTTGTCATCATAAATACGCCGTATTTCTGGAGAAACAAATGTTGCAAAGAGATCAATGATAGATCTATGGCATTAACTTCTGTTATATATTCAGGCAGTTGTTTGCGTTTATTTGAAATTTTACTAATAAGACTGATCTGCTAAAACAATTTCGAAAAGCAACGATTTGCAATTTTAAAAAATATTAATTCTATCTAAACTACTTAAACTACCTAACTATCTAAACCAGGCAAGATCCAGCTTTTTTTTCAACTTATTTATTTACAAGGTGTCCCTTGATCCGTCATCATTTAGTCAAGTATAACATTCAAATGTTCCAGTCAATACCATTCCATATAAATTTATGTTGTGATTTTCTGGTATATCAGTAGATTTGTTTGTGTCATATGCGAAAGAGATTGGAGAACACGCATGAATTTGAAATGAATGGAATTGAAAAAATAAAATTATATTTACCCAATTCCACAATGTTGTCTAAATTTCTTTTTATATGTAAAAACAAGTGTAACACTTAGCTGTGGAAACATAAATAGTCATTACAGGAACAAAGTCACTCGTCTGCCAATTGCAGTGTCAAACTAGTCAACTAAGGTTGTTCACGAAACTTAGCAAACGAGGCGTGACTAAGAAAACAAGTAATGCAAGTTGATACACTATATGGCGGGTGAACGTATGTAAACCCTCAAAGCAGTCAAAGTCGTCACCTCAAACAGGTTTTTACATGCAATCAGGTAAATTTGTGTCTTATTTCTGAATTAAAGTCCCCACCGAAATTACAACATGTAGTTTAGTTTCAAGGCAACAAAATTGTAGTCAAGGCATAGGGGTTAAATTTATCTAAAGATTATGATTTTACAAAAAATTTAATAAAAACAAAGCAGATGTCTTTAACACGTATGAAAGAATGTGAATTTTGCTGACCAGCAACACTGACACAGAAGGTTGATCAAACACATAGATACGCGTATGCACTCACGCACTCAAACGCAAGCATAATATGCATTAACTAAAATGTGCGCACGCGCGCGCACACACACACACACACACACACACACACACACACACACAACAGAGACACCTTTTTATGTGCGCAGGGTTAAACACTCCAGTGAGGCAGAATTAGACATACACGTGTGACGTTGTTATGCTGCTTAAAACAAAGAAACTGACGCGACGTAATCACAGGACCCAATACAGACGAGGAAGTATTGATATGTAGTAGGGCTTGAACCACTATTCATGACCAGGTGTGCTACTAATTATTTTACACAATCATACAGTGTACCACCTCTGCTGGTGGAACAGGCAAGAGGAAGTACCAGACGCCACCCTTGGCATCACCGCATGCAAGTAAGTGGGAGTGCAGGCGACAGATCCACCCCGGCTTTAAAACCCCTGTGTAGGGTCAAACAAAGTCCAAAATAGGGATAATCAGTGGCCCCACAGATGGACCCTGGTCCAACAAAAAAATTATTATATATTTATATTTATATTATTCATAGTTATTTCATGTATAAATCGTCGTGAGAGCTGTCAGCACCTAAAATTGATTTCATTTTAATACAATTGAATTCGATCCTTGTCCTTCGACTTGTTAAGTCGAAGCACTGTTCCCAAAGTAAACGGCCACGAAAAGAAATGTCATCGAATGATGTCAGTTGAAAGAGATAAAAAATTGATGCTCGATATGTTCACTTTTACTACATCAGTAATTTGTGTAATCGTAGATCTCCTAAGA
>JBCAUI010521700.1:0-24611 GCA_038406195.1 Haplosyllis anthogorgicola | reverse complement strand
CCCCCCCATTGGGAAAAAAAATTCTTTCAAGCCCCCCCTATTGGGGAAAAAATTTCATTCAACCCCCCACATTGGGAAAAAAATTTCTTTCAACTCCCCCATTGGGAAATTTTTTTTTTTCGACCCCCCTCTCATCGGGAAAAAATTACCGACTATGGAGGCCGGGTTTGCAATGTGCTCTGCTCATTGTCTTTGTTGTGCATTTTGAGTGTTTGACTTGTCAAATGATATATATACTTTTTATATATACACTAAAAAAACGAAATCTGACTTTTTCTTATCCCGCATCTGTATGAATCCTGTGACGTGTTGTAATAATCTATGTAGACGATGTAAACGTCGGTGTCATCATCTGGAAACCGTGACAGAGCTACTTGCACATCCTGATCTGCTCGGGCTCCGAAAACCTAATGAGTGTGATGAAATGTGATTGTCAAAAGGCATTGCGATGATTTAGTGATTCAAATGACATTATTGCACTCTTCATTCCACATACGTGTGCCAAAAAGAGTCTCTTTATGTTCATCCTTTTTTTTAAAATCTAGCTCACTGAGACGTGTTAAGGGATAAAACTTAAAAACAAGTTCAAGAACAATTCTTCACGTACAATGTGTTTCTTGTCGTTCTCAGTATACCACAGATCACCATGGTACGCGTCTGGATTCCTGTATGTGTACGTCATAAATCCCATTCTCACTAAAAAGTAGTAACAGTAGCGTATTTAATCAATCTAGCATACCTACTTTCATACAAATATCAACATCATGGAGTTCATGATTCATTTGTAAGCATTGAACTCATTGTACATCTATATAATTATTTGACAACTTCAAGTTGAATTACGTGATGAATAAAAACTATTCCTTTAGTTAGAAATCATGGAGAAGGCGATGAAGTTTAACACGTATTTTTACCAGCGTCTTTAGCGAATCTCCACGAGCCTTCAACATCAAGCGTGTCGATGGACACAGCTGTTATCGGGAACATACCCGGAACATTGACGGTTAGAAGCATATCTTCGCCAACAGTTAAACCTGGAAGGCACAATTTAAAAACTAAGCCAGTAATATTTGATGATAAATGGTGAGCAAGTCATTTGTTTGAGCGAAGTGCTAATTTTTGGTCAAAAGTCCACAGTACAAATGCCGAAAACCATACATTTGGGAGTGTCAGTTGTAACATCTATGTCTAATAGAAATGCAGAATCTTAATTTCTTTTGTACGAAATGGTAATGCATGCTTATCGTTATCCATAATACCGTGACAAAAAGGTTTTTAACATACCTGTACCCACGGTGATATTTTCATTGTCCCAGCTAACCCAAAAGTCACGATACTCGAACTCGCTCAGTAACCCATTAACTGGCATTGAGTCAATTACGTCGCCACCTCCAACAATACCATCTCTGTTATGAGAAATACCAGACTGAATGGATTATGGATGACACCTTACCATGATAGCTAGTTTTCACTTGTGCCTCTACTTACGTATTACAAACTATATCTTAGACATAACTAAGGAGTCAGACATCAACTATCAAAATCTTAAAACATTGTCAAACTCTCGATTAGTCCTATCATTCAAAAGGTCATCATGAGCGGATACGGGAGTTCTCGTTGGAGGGGGCGCCTCAGTGCCTTTAGGTGGTTGGAGGCGGCGCCCTTGGATCCGCCAATGGTTATGCATTTGTGAATAACAATCATAAAATTAGATGAAACTCTTCTACCTTATAACCAGCTGTGTATTGTCCTCACCTCCCAAGGTAACAACGTATCCTAGTGCAGCGCTTGGGTCCGGAACAGTTAACACAGCAAACTACAGGAGAACAGAATTGAGCAGGGGGTTCACCATTAGTTTATGAATATATCAAAACTAACACTTCAGGCGCCAAATACTTCTTCTTTCTGATATTAGACATCAAAGGTTGAAACCACATAGTTTATACATCATTTACATTTGGAAGCTGTTTGGCTATTCTGTGTGAAGTAATTTTGCAACGTTACCAAATTGGGTTCATATGTGTGTATTTTAATTGAACTTTCATTCGTTCGTCAGTTTCAAAAATAAAGAGGATGGTTTAACAGAAATTCCAGAAATTCCTCTGTGGTTTTGTTTTCGCGTGAATTTGATTTTTACTTTTTAAGGACATTTTAAAGGAAACTTCATAATCCCCAGTTCTATTGTACGTCATACATTTTGACGGTATCAATAAGGTAAAAAATCAAGTCTTAATTAAGTCTATTATTTTGCGCAAATTAGATATCGGGCTGGTACACGGAGATACTCGGTCATAAATATCAATAAATCAATACATTATCAAAAAATCGACTATAAACTCTTGCCATCATATGATGTTTAGTTATTTATCACCATGTTAACTAGACTGATATTACTTATAAATGTAACAGTTTTTATGGTGTCTGGCACTAATTAATCATGGTAAACCAAAACCTTTCTAAATATGTATACAATGTAACATATTTCATTGTCAAGTATTGAGAGAAAAAATCATATGTACACCTGGTTCGGTAATTTGTATCCGAAATGTAAAAATAAAATTATGTGCCTTGAATTTTACATCAATTTTACAAGCACATGTGAAAAATATTCTGTCAATGCAGAGTGGTCTTGATTAAAGAGACCTTATGAAAAGCAAGATACACACATGAGCATCGCCTGGCGCCTTAACCTGAAACTGCATGTTCGTATTTTCCGTTACGGCCACGAACTTCTGGTAATTGAGGCTTCCTTCAGTTATCAGTTGATAGTAATTTCCGTCTACAAGATTTAAACTCATATTACGGCTGTTTCCACTTGTCGCTTACTGTTATTTCTCCCAGCATTACAAAGAAATGTTTTTATATGAATTTACTCCAAATATTTCTGAGATGGTGAAGGTATTATCATTATTTTGCATAAAACTGATTTTTCTTTCTTTTTTGGTCAATATCGTATTTTTCTGTTAAAGTGACTTCATCTATTTGTGATTAAGAGAAGGCAGTCGGTGCATATTCACTTCAGCTACAATTTCTCTCCCATCGACTAAAATGAAATTATGGAAGGAATTCTATTGATTTTCGCAACACTGCACGCATGAACAACCGTTGTCACATAAAAATCTTAATCTCATCCCTCCTTACTAAACTTACTTGCTCTTTGGTAACACCACGTTGCGGTTGACACTGTATCGTCGTAGCAGCATCCTTTCGTTTCACACTCGTCTCGTGAAATACCTGCGAACCCGCACTCCCGTCTGTAAAACGGTTCGACGTAGCACGCACGGCTCTGGAAGCACTGCAAGGCGTCTGGAATAGCGGTGTCCCAGCAGCAGCCTCTGTCCAGGCAGCCGGACTCGTCGGTGCCGTCAGAACCACAGTGACGTCTGGTAGACGAGTCCATGTCACAGCCAGGCAGTTGTGCAAATACGTTATGAAAATCTGTAAAAAATAAAGAGTGTTTAATCTACTGGTTTTGGAAAGATTCACTTATGTAGTTGTGTTAAATAAAAAACATGGTACGAAGATGAGTAATTTTGATTGTTATCTATTTTTCTTCCTTTTTGAACCTGCGTGAAAAAATCCTATTCTCCAACTTTTCTCAATGACGTTAGCATCCACAAAGATGTACTTACCACAAAGGAATATAAATAAATATAAAATGAGTATCCTTGACAGCATTTTGGAGTACCTCAACTCCATTTTAAATTTTAATCCTTGAGATTTCCTCAGATCTATTCTCATCCAAACATTACATTTTTTTTCTTTAAACTGACAAATCGGTCTTAATTGACCATCTATGAAATGATGACTGTCACGTAAATTTTGCAATGCATAGAAAATAAAAAAAACTAAAACAAAAATCAATAAATCAATTTGCTAATGATAACAAACCAATGCGGCTCCTGGATAAGATTCAGTGTGATAAAAACGAAAATTGACACAAAAATTAAACAAGAGTGCCTTCTCATCAAGAGACAATCTCGACTAGACAGACTATTTGCGAGTACTTTCAAACACGATCAAAGACGATGAAATAAAAATTATATACAATAACTTTGGCCTTTAATCGACATTAATCATCAATTGGCTTTGATTTTGACATGATTTCAATTATTGGTAGGGCGAAACGAAGACCAAACAAAAAATAATGAAAAGTTGCTTTGCCTTAATTTTAAATTTTCTTCATTTTACCTGGATACGGTCATTATCCACTTTCACACAAAAAGACGAGTGCCGGAATCATGGTTCGAACCGTTCGAAATAAAGCGGAAATCTTGGTGAACAAATCCAGTTTGTGATTTTTGGACCCTGACATGATTTGTTTGCTGTAAGTTAAACATTACTATGGGTCTGATTTAAAAACACACGAAACATATTTTTTATAAATGAAATTTCTATTGATGGTGCTTGGGTCTGAGGGATGAGCGACACATTTCAGAATATTTTACTTTCACAGCAACAATTTAAGACTCGATTATATTTTTCAACCTTTGCCAGGGTATTTGAGGAGTGATATATTTAACCGTGATTTCACAGGGAAAAAATAACAAGCGGATAAGTTACAAAATTCTGCGACTATTTTAGTATTCTGATAATTCAGATACGAGTGACTCCATTTACATGAGACAAATAAAGAGTAGTATAAAATAAAATTTATTTGTAAGACTATTTATTAATGTACAACCTTTGATGCAATATTTTTAATAACAAAATTGTCATTAGAAATGTTTCGTAACCATATTACAATAATGCATTGGTATTTCTTGAGTGAAATAAACAGGTAAACATTACAACATGATCTCATCACACAGGTATTTCACACAACAAAGAGACCAACAGATAATTTTACAGCCTTGAACTTTGTAATATTTATCACCACTGACGACAGTTTCATTTCATGATGTGGTGAAAGCACGAAATTTGATAAAGTTGCAACTCCTAACGGTTGACAAGTCCAAAAAGCTAATTTTTCTCCAAAACCTAGTTTGAATGAAGTGATTTACAAAAGGTTGTGTATTTTATTTGAGTATATTTGATGGAGCGAAACACATCAGGTTCAAATGAATAAGCACAAGTTAAAAAGTTTTATGATCATGTCTTCCACACACTTTGCTACGCATCTTCCTCATCACTACTGTGACAGTTATTCGGTTCTGACACAACTGATTTCTCCGTCATTGCGATCGCTTGTCCCATCGGCATATCATCCGTGTGGTAGGAAGGATTGTCGAACTGTAACGGCGCAGCTTCTCCAGCTTCACTACCACTTACTTCCCTGAAAAGTAGAAGAGAAATGTTTGTTTTAGCCTCTTTGAATTGTGAATTTACTCTGTGCTGTCGTTCAAGCGAATTTTAATTGTTCACATGCATTAACTGAAATGGATCATCTTAAAAAAAACAAACATAAAATGCGGTAGGTACGGAAACAGATTGATTCGTTGAAGTAGCTTACATTTTCAATTTAGGACCGGATCGGCCACTATTTGCATTTGTGTATTTCATACAGTTAATGAAAAGCATCTATTCTACATTTCTACCTTATTTTGAAGAAGAGAAGAACGCCTATCACAGATAACAACGCGACTCCCGCTATAACACCGAACACTATACCCACGATATCGCCAGAACTCAATCCTCCTGAACGAAACAAAACAATAAAATCATCGACCTGTGTGCGTTATAATCTGATGTTGCAAACTATTGTATTTGTCCCACAAGTCCTATCTATCATGGTTCGAGGGATATTTTTTGTAAACCTAACACTCACATTTGAAATTTACGCATACTTTGAGACTTTAATGAATGATGAAATGGTATTTGTTTACAGGTAGATTATAACGGTGAATGCATCGTGAATGTATGGTACAAGCACACCTGAATCGTCCGGATTTTCTCCTTCATCTGGAGCAGTTGTAGTTGAACCTGAATAACAACAAGACCGCTAGTTCTTTATTTAATCTAATACAAGTTGGAGGGTTTTTTTTATGAAACTACGTCTAAAAGACGAAATGTGAGATAATATTACATTTCAATCGCCTTGTTTACTACCTGTTAATTCGTGACAAATCTGGTGCGACAGAAAATTTATTTGTAAAAATAAATGTATTCAAATGTTAAATACAGCACGGAATTAGATGTTTTAATTGATACCATGGACACGACTTTATATGTTCATGGTTAAACTTATTAATTTAATCATTGCAGCCATTTTGAAAAATACTTTTATTTACCTTCAGCAGTTGTTGTGTGTCCGTGGTGCGTTGTTGTTGGTACGTGATGTATTGTTGTTGTTCTGTGGGTTGTTGTTCTAGATGTCGTCGTTTCAGTTGGCGATGGCGAGGGTGTCGTATCTAAAACATTTCATGAAGGTTACTATCAATAATCAATAGACGAAGAAGACTTTCAAAACTTGGAACGAATATAGTGCAATACAATTAAGGTGTTAGTTTCGCATCCATTAGTATACAGTAAGTTGAAGTCTCATTTAATTTGCACAAATAATTCAATACCTGGTATGGGAGTAACAGGTTTAAAGAGCCATTCAGCCCCTGAAGTTCCAGTGGAGGTGACAGATACACTGGTTATTGCCGGCAGATCCATGTTGTTGTATGAGGTGACTTCCTCTTCTCCGACTATTTCGCCTTTACCGAATCGGAGATGTTTGTCGCGCCATCTCAACCAGAATGGCCGAAGAGCCGAATCACTTAATATGCCAGGTGTGTCTACAGCGCCGTGAGCTGTTCCTCCGACAGGATCTCTTATGAAGGTTCTGAAAATGAGATTCGGTCGAATTTGCTAACAGGAGATAATACATAAATATTTGTTTAAATTAGAAAATGGAGCAATCGTAGAAGAAGATTGCCTGTAAGATGAAAGTGGAACACAACATCAAATATAATGAATACTATTACGAGTCAGGACTGAAAAATCCTAAACATTTAAGTGACTATGAGATACCTGTTTTATTTTGCAACTTGCACATAAAAGTATATTAAATTCGAAGAGAAGATCCACATGGACAAAATAGATGACAGCTCATTCACTTAAATATATAACTACAAACAGCACATTTCCATAAACCTTAATGCACCGTCCTTAACGCACCAACCCCACCGTTGTAATTATAAGCCTAAGAGCCCAACGCTGTGGCGTTGGGCTGTAGCTGCACACGCGTTAAGGATTGTAAAAACGTACTGTAAAGCTCACTGATAAACTGCTCACCTGGCATTTCCATTGGCACCGATTATTACTTCCACGGAGCCCGTTAATGTGACTCCTGGGACTTTAGTCAGTGCGATGTTAGCGTCACCTGAAGCACGAACCCAGAAGACGAGCTCGTAGGCGTCTAACACCGTGTACCATCCCGACGTGTAGTGCTCCTGGTCCTGGGGAGTGTAGAACGTAATCTCTTCACCTAAACAACGAAAAGGATGAAATTCTCAAATGCAACAAATTACACATACACATTTCTCGTGGACAGTAAAATTGATTGGCGGGTCTAGCAGGCACCCGAAATGCACACCCCATATATGGCCAGAATTTTTTTCAAGTTCACCGAATTTTGGGTTAAAAAGGGTTGGCACTCCCGGGCCAGGCACCCTCCATACGGGAAATCCTCGTTCCGCTTGTGCATTTACAGAATGTAACCTCAGGAAGCAACTCACCAAACGTCACCATGATTCCTTATTTATAAGTAAACAGCCTTATCACACGCGATATTGGTGCTAAGTGCCCCACATATTTACTGTGTTTGGGTAATGCCTGTTTCACGTCTTGGTGTAATAGTAGTTATAAGGCAAAGCATATCCCACATTACTCACCTATGGTTTGGGCTATTTCCCAGCTTCCCGCTCCGGCCAAGTATGTGGACACTTGGCTATACTCTATGGGAATATACAAGGTGTCTTGGTAGCTTAATAGTGCATTTTTGCCAACTTCATTTCCTGATCCGAATGAAATTAGTCCATCGTCAGTCCAACTCACCCAAAACGGTCTAAAATTACATCATAATTTTTATTCTAATTTATTGATCTGTACAATTTTATTGTAGATTCCGTAAAAATAGTTTTATTTTGTTCTTAGACTTCACATAATTGTCTGCTTCAAGTCAAAAGAACAAACAACGAATATGAATCATACACTTACCTATCCTGTTCCGGATCTAGTATGTACGGAGCACTTTCGGCGTCCAGGACTTCTTCCTGATTTGTTCTGTACAACGCACATTCCATGTTGTTCGAGGCTCCTATCACAACTTTATACATCTCCGTCGATGATGTGTCGCTCAGATAAACCTATTCAATATAATTGTGAAGTAATAATTAAAGTCTATAGTTCAGCAAAACAATTTTTTGGGCTAGTCTATGTTCATAACCTGTTTTAGGCTTAAATAGAATTTTCATATTGAAATTAGTAGTCCAGTCTTAAGAACGATTTTCATGCAATTTATCTACCAAGTACGCATTATTGAAGAGAGTTAAAACCTGTGCATCTGCAGATGTCCTGACTTTGAAGATTATTTGATTTGCAACGGTTTTCAGCTTCATTGTTCCAAATTCCTGGTTTTCAGCAGTATTTGTAACAAATCTTGGACCTTTAAGAAAGAAATAGTATGATACGCCTGTAACTTTGAAGAAAATGAAAGTCACAGTGTGTGACAGGGTGGGAGGGGGTTGGTCTGTCATCCAATGAGGTGGCCTCTCTGAAAGACATAAATTATGTTAATGAGGTGCCATCCCATGATGCCTTGCAGACAGACCCCCCAGCTGAGCTGGCAGGATGACCAAGGCAGATGGACCCCCACTGGGTATATCGTCAAGTGAGGACGGCATGCATTAACCGTGCGTAAGCACGGGCTCCATCTAGTATACATAAAGAATTTATCTGTATAGGTTTGGTCACACTCAGTAGTTCCTGAAGAGTCACAATAAGCATCACACATGAAGAATTTTTTTGTAATCCTGCAAACGTTTCCTCAACGATTAATCAAACAGGACTAAAGCCAACATTTAGTAAATTTACCTGAAAATTTAGCAATCTGCCAATCTGCCTCGGCGCTTCCAGTACTAAATCCAATAGCTTGTACTTGATAGTAAGTTGAGAATGTATGCGACAAAATTGTGTGATATCCAATGTAGTCGCCTTGTCCTATCTAATGGAGAATTATCTTTTAATTTTTACAACTTTGTATACAATAGAAATGGAACATATGTGTTTCTGTTTACATATTAAGCCTACTTTCAAAAATAGACATTTGGTACCTCATATGTCAAATTATTCCAGCTCAACCAAAAGGCTCTGAATTCATCACATGACAGGATCCCGTAACTTGGTTGTGACGCGATTTCCGAGCCTCGTGAAGACTTCAGTACAGTTCTGGAATTTCCCTCCCCAAGAATTATCTGCAACGATGATTATGTTTGTCCCACATTTTAGGATAAACAATGATATTAGTGGAAATTTAACTTCGTGCAGTGTAGTGTTGACAATTTTTAAATCGGGAGTACTTTTCAAAAGATAAACTTAATACTTCCGTCAGGCGCAAGAAAACATTTTGTTCATGTAGTCGACAAATATGAGAACTTACGACAGGTGTTGCTGTGTCATCTCTACCGACAACTTCCGACATTACCAACTTGACATCCTGACAGGCTTTGGCTCTGAATGTTATGCTGGAGTATCCGAGGACAGTTGCCCAGTGATAATCGGGAGTGCTTTCTGTTGCCGGCAAGTTCAGATCTATCGACTTCTCTGCAATTATATCAAATGTATTCGAAGTTACGTTGATAAATGTATTTTTTTCACAAAGTAAGGAATAAAAATTCCTTGATAAATCCCCACTTAAGGGGTAGAAATAAACTAATTTTCGATACAAATGGTCTTCCGTTTGGATAAATTTTTTTCTTACTTCCATATAGTTTATAATATTCCAACTTCCTATTTATTTATAAACGGATCTTTTGTCAGTATTGTCTGTGGCTTGAAGTTCTTCTCACGCATTGATAACCAATCACATACAATGGGTAGTTTACCTTGGAGGTATGTGACTTCCCAGAGTCCGGGGTGAATATTCGTGCACAGTGAAATAGTGTTAATCGGGTGAATCGGAGATTCACCGACATATTGTACGAGTAACGTGTCCATCGTTCCTGGCACTGTTCCTGTGCCGATCTAAAACGTACAAATAATTTAATAAGACTGACGAAAAAGGATACATCTCACGTATTAAAGAATAAAGAAAATCAAGGTGTACTATCAAATGTTAATACATTAATAAATCTATGTTAACATGGATTCTTACTGAAATGTTAGTAGATGTCCACTGTATCCAAAATGGACGCATCTCATCACAGGCCGTGCTGCCACTAATTGACGTGGACGCTAAAACTTCTCCCTAAATCCGGGGTAAAGTTTGAGTTCCGTATCGAAGCAAAACTTTCTGACTATATTTATTGTATAATTTAATTTACAATTAAACATTGTTAGTTTCGTGCTGCTAATTTTATAACAATATAATTTCGTAAACTTATCTGAAATATCTGCTGTTGCCGCAAGTACATGAAGCATACACAAGAACGCATCTATTAAATAACATAAGATTATACCTTGACTCCATCCCAGATTTCCACCGCACTGTTACCATGACCACCAAACAACAGTTCATACCCAGTAGCGTTGTTTCCTGCTTCGCTCCCAATAAATACGTGCCCGTTCTCACAAACCTGAAAGTGTAACAAGGTAAAACAGCCTTGAATTATGAATCTGTGAAATCTTACTGGAGGAATTAGTTGTATGTAAAAATACATTTAATGTAACTACATAAGGATAGAATATGAAGATACTCACTTGGATTTTACTGTATCGCAATTGTGTAGTAATTGTTAGAAGGAAAACACAGTTGCCAAATTATCACATATTGTGAATAACTACCAAATAGTTTTACGTACCACAAGGCCAAATGAGAAGTCACTCCTTTCGGGAGTTATCCAAATTCGTCTGTAATACCATTGTCCATCAGTGCTTAGCAAGTACATATTATCTGTGGAGTGTAAAGTACGACCAATAACACATTGAGTGAAGAGAGTGCTTAGCAAGCTGGATAATACTTTGACATCAAGTACCTCAGGTAATTAGCAAATCAATTATTACAAAAGCCACTTGTAACTAAAATACAACAAGCCCACTGACAGATAAGACAGTGTTACCATATGCGCCGGGGAAGTACCACTCAGCTTTAAACCCGGCACCCACAGTAATTGCATTAATATCCAGAGGTTCTGTCGTGTCATCCAGTACAATGAATCGGCCTATTCCAGGATTTCCACCGTAACCGACTTCAACTAGTCCTGCACTCCATCGCACCCAGAACTCTTTGTAATTTTCACTGTCCAGTATGTCAGGTGTGGAAGCCTGAAATATGTAATCATGGTATCTGTTTCCTAAAATAGCGTATCGAGGAAAGATTTTTGGTCGTGCTAATTAAAACTGGCCATTTCACGAGAAATGGTGGAGGTCAATAATATTTTGATATTTCATTCAAAATTAGCACTATTGCGGCCACGTTGTCAACTTTAAATAAAAATGGGTCATATTACTGGATCGTATGTTCTGATATCTTAGATCTATAAGACCTGAAGAGTTAAAACCTCTGCCTATTTAATGGGGAAATTAGAGGTTTATGTGAGTTTTCTTAAACTTAGTATGAAACTTCTTACAATGAAATTAACATGTTGGGCAAACAATAGAAACGTAAAGTGAAGAATCTTGCCTCTACAAAGTCTGTTGTTGCTCCGTGTTTGTAGATGACCGTCTTACTGTTGGAGTCCATGCCAAGTTGAATGTCATACGAATTGGTGAGTGTAACACCTGGACTCTGAGCAAGTGTGATGTACGCATACGCATCCGCCTTTACCAAAAAGATGAGTTCCTTTACGGTGATGGATGTTTTCCACAGCCCTTGAAAGTTCAGGTTATGGTCTGCTGTAAATCGTAGTCCTTGGGCTGGGAAAATAAAAGACATCAATTCAGTAGAAACAATCACTGAGTGCAAATGTAGACGACTGAAGTCCGCGAGGTAATAGATGATTGTTTCATATTGTATTAGCCACAGTTGCTCCATTGAACGTTTACATTGTACAGTGTTAAAGATTTGGTCGAGTTCCTCTCTTGAAAAACTGTAAAAATTTACTGTAGTTGCCTGTGAATAGAATTGTTTCACACGTATTCTTTTTGGCCCAAGAATGACTCGCTATATTTTGCTTACTGTTAAGCAGGGGTATGGCAAACGAGCCATAATGTTCCGCTCCACTGGTGAACGTCAGTCCTCCCACGGCCATCGGTTCGGCATCCTGATACTCAACGAGTTTTCTTCCGTTTGGAGACTGCGAAATAAAGGACATTATATTTTCACTGTTCTGTTTTCGTACTTTATTGATTTGATGCGTAGAAATGATATATATTTTGATTCTGATACAGCTATTAACATACAAACCTCAAGAGCAAGTTGGAAGAGTCCACCGGACCATGTCAACCAGAAAGTCTTTGACTGAGTACAGTCGAGGATGTCTGGTGTTGATACGTTGTAAACCATCTCATGATTCTTGTACAACTGAGTCCATTGGTTGTCGAGAGTCCCGAGGTACAGGATGTAGGTGGATCTGCTGTCTATACTTTGATGCAGATGGATATGCGCATCAGCACAAGCTTGGGCTCCAAAGGTGAAAGTGTCTTGTCCAGATGACAGATATATGAACTGGTCCTGCTGTGAAGCACTGGGAATAGTCTCGAGGTAGTACATTTCATCTGAAATAAGAATTTCACGTAAGGCATCCTTGTATTCCACATATCCTAACAGTGTCAGTTTTTTCATCCACTTGTTTTTCCTTTTGATTTTCTTTAACATAGTGTTTAATTTTGAAATGAGTACCTAAAATAGCACAAATTAATATTTTAATTAAGACCTGAATTGTATTGTTCTTGCCCTTTAAAAGAATCGTACCTGTGAACTGAATGAATTCCCAAAGGCCAACATCAGCCCAGCCACTGATAGAGAGGTACGCCACGGCATTAGGCTCGGAGTCCTGCCAGTACATAAACTCATTGAATCCGACAATAGCTCCGTAACCAACATTTATAAATCCTTCATCCCAACTGATCCAGAACGTGCGGTACTCATCACAACTCGTAATGTTTATTGTTTCCACGCTAAATACCGTATCTGATAACCTGCCAGTTCTACAGAAAAAATAATCGCAGAAAGAAGTGTTAACCAATTTCTGAGTGGAACTTGATGTCGTAAGAGACAGTTATTTGTTATTCTCTTGGCTCTTCTTATAATCAACCTAACAATACTTCACTATAAAAAGCATTTGTGTGTAATTTAGGCTCCAATACCATACCGATGCATACTATTTTAAGACAGTAAACTTAATATGTTAAACATTGCATAGACAAGCAGATCTTCGTCAATGGAAAGAATTTGAAGTCGTTTTTTATTAAGCAGGGACAAGTAGGATGTTTACTATAATGTGTCCCTGATTTAACTAAGCATTCGGATTTTCGTTAGATGTCATGCTAATCTACCTGATTGAACTGTAGGTATTTTCACCGGCTCCAAGCACGATCTCGTAGACTTTTTCCGTGTGAGCCACGTCGAGGAGAGCCACGTGGGCGTCAGCGCATACCTTCACTTTGAACACGACGGAGCTGATTGATCCGACTCGGTACAAAAGTCTCTCGTAGCTATAAGAAGCTGGTGTTCTGAACTGCTGCGAAAAACCTGTACAAGTACAAAAAGATACCAAATGTTCGTGTTTGTTGCGGTATATTTAATAATATATGTATTTTAATAAGATCTTCCATTCTAACAAAACACCAAAAGTCATAATATCATAAATTATACATGTAGTCTGTTTCCGAATAAAATAGACTTTCCGCAGGAAATAATATATTGAAAAAGCAATGAGTTTCCGTACTGATGACTTTGTACAAGGTGTACCACGATCTGAATCTCTAAAACAACACAAGACGCATGCTGAATGCTTATAAATCTGATGAAACATTTTTGGTTAAGAATCGGCCTGAGTACCTGAACTGTCTGAGATTACGAATTCTCCGTCCGACATCTCTGTCGTGCTGAACGATACGGCGTTAATACGATGTAGATTTACCGTATCGTTGTAGGAAATCATAACGTCCGCACCAACTCTTGACCCTCTTCCGAGGGATATCGTGGAATAATCTATTGTGAAAAGAATAAATACGTGAATAATGCTGTAGAATTTCCGAAAGCCAACAAATTGGTATGAACAATTTATAATTAGTAATATAATTGTATTTTTAATTGGGTACAAATGGGGAAAACGACAAAAAGATGGGAAACCTGAGGACAGTACTTGGACACAAAATTTACATGCACCTGTGAGGCAAAATAGGCAGACTGATACCGGTCTATCTGTTTCTGTGACAAACGTCGCTTAAGCTTTCGTTTGGAGACAGTCTTAAATTAATTACTGCAATGAAGTAAAGTCTACGATATTTTTTTTGTCGGAAGGATCTGAAAGTAAGTTTGCATACCATCTAGCGTGACCCAACTAATCCACATTTCAACGAGCGCATCTTCTTGAAGGATTAACGGCGAGTCAGCCTGGTCCACCAGTGTCGGACCCTCAACAGTAATCTTGAACAGTTCGGTTCGAGTGTTCGTGAGCGCTCCAATTCTTAACTCATATGCCCTTTCTGTTGTTAATGCAGGATTCTGCAAATAAAAAAGTTGTCAAAATCACACAATAAGAACAGTTATATTTATTTACAGGGTTTTTTCTGTTTAAAAAATCCATGTAAAATTAGGAGGCTTCAGCATTTTATTTACAAATCTCACAATATACATTATGCTTTGTGGTGATGCTGCCATCATGATGGAAACATAGGCACATACAATACATAAGAATCCGTGGACACATTGAAAGCTGTGGATTCGATTTAATGAAATACCTCCATGAGCAAAACCCGAGCATCTTCTTTGGCTCTGACTCGGAACAGGAGAGAATATCCATTCGTCAGAACGTACGCGTTTGTATGTGAGTATTCTTTGGGTACATAGATATCCATTGTTCTGTCGTCAACCTGAGTAAATTCCCATTCTCCGTCCACATTTGATGTGTAGAAGCCCAACCCTTCTACAGTCAGTGCAGTCGGCATGTTTGCTTTCATGATGACGTCGGCATCTACAAGTGCTCCTCTACCTGTGCACAGGGATTGAAGAATAAAAACATGACTCCTTATTTCGTCAAGGTGGAAGGTTTATGCAATTAAAATTTAATTAATTTTTGGAATAAACGTAATTCGTGCTCATTATGTCGCAGTGTATGAATGGTAACCACAGAATTGCCGCACAAGGCGCAGAGTCACTAGAAGAGAATGATGCACTGACCTACTGATATAACGCCGTTCAACCAACTGATCCAGAACCACTTGGACTGTGAACAACTGAGAACTGCATCTCTGTTTTCGGCTAGTACTGACGTCCCATCCAAGATTTGGTTCACCGAGTTACTCAGACCACCTGCATTAAACAATCCAATGACTAGGAAGTGACTTTGTCATTTGAATAAGCACGTCATTACAGGTTTTTCGAAATGGCTTAAATAATTAAATAATTAGACTAATTGGACTACGTTGTAAAATTCATAATATAAAAAAGACCTACTTCAGAACCACATCATTGATTATGAAAACATAAATTCATATTTGAAATTATATCTCTGGTTACACTAGTTAGTAAAGGTATTTCGAAAAAACTCGATTCTGCTAACTGTTACTGTTCCCTTGAAGGCAGCATGAGCAAAAACTTTTGTGCTCATGGTGGCAGCAAATTATTTTGGACAATCACAGACGCCTTCACATCATAAAATGAGGTTTTTGTTTACCAGACATTACATCTACATAAAACTGGTAAAAGCGGATGTGAAAAAAACTATTTGAGTCAACCGACCTAGTACAATTTTGTATCCCCTAATGGCTATTCCCATGTCTGCCGTTAGAAATATATTCGCATCAGAACAAGCTTTGACTTTAAATCTGACATCAACTGTGACCGAATTGAAACCAAGCCATCGCATATATGTCTTCTGGGTGTACTCCATGGGTGTCATCAAGATTGTACTTTCTCCTGAAAATAGATTTAGTAGCATTTATTGCGGAAGACAAACTTGAGTACACGTGTAAAATTTAAGTTAGATGATAAGAATGGTATGAGATCTTATATTCATTAGGACCGAGGTGACACATCACATGAACTCACCAGCTGTTGATGGGAAGGTCCATTCTGATGTCCGTCCACCTTCCATTGAACCCAAACTCAAAGTTCTTATGATAAAGGGATTCGGGTCCGAATACCAAAGGAACGCGAAGTAGTCAGCAATTTTACCAGTTCCAATCTACATTAGGTTAATGTCAATTTATTGACGTTTCACGTGCAATATGTCAAAGTCATATTATGGAAACGTTTTTGTTACGAATAATATTTGCAGTGCAAAGTTGTGTTGCAGACTATGATAAACTCCATATTTTCTTATTTGGTAAATTAACGAACATAACATGAGGTATTTACAATAATGTCAACGTTGGAATCCACTGGATACCATGAGATCCAGAACATGCGGTGTGTCTGACAATCCAGTACTCCATCCGCAGTATTCGTTGCCACAACTTTGCCTTCGGGATATCTGTATTCCGTGTAAGAATTAAATTGGAAAAAAATTAGATTGATGTTGTAGTTTAGCCGTAATGTGTGAATTTGAGGGACCTGTTATTATTCCATTACAACAGATTTTTGTAGACAAAAGTGTTAAACAACAACCAGTTAGGTTATTGCCTTATTGTGCAAAGTGATCTTTTGTATGTAGAAATCGGCAAGTGTGTTTTCACCAAGGGGTACTACCAAATAGGTTTTCAAAACCCTTTTACCTCGTTATAGTGGTATCCGAGTTACCATTCCCACCAAAGGTTATCAAGATGCCATTTCTATCCGTTCCGGATTCAAAGACGGATTCACCCAGATAAACCATCTGATTAGCACATCCCTTCAGTGTGAACTCTATGTAATGCTTGTCCTCTACAATCCATGCTTGTCTGTACGGAAAATCATCTGGCGTTTGTATTATGAATGTGTCTTCTGAAAAAATACACCCACCACATTTAAATATGTACGGTGGAATTAAGAAGTATATCCACAGGAAAAATGTTTCACAGTGAATATATGATATCCTGGGAGTAATAACTAAGATGTCAAATTATTGCATACCTTCAATGTTACTAACTTTCCAGTATCCAGGCTGAATAGCAGTATTCATTAAATCCAGTGCTAGAACGTTATCAGGATATGCTGGATCAAGGTAACTCAGGAATACATTGGCACCAACAGACACTCCATATCCCACCTCAACTCCTTGATTCCAGCGGATCCAAAATGGCCTGACCAAAATTGTGGTCTCTTATATTTTGTCAGGTCATTCACAAAATAAAAACGAATTTCTCACTAAACGTTTAAATTTTCATTTCCATAAAACAAGACTGACATTTATAATGTACAAAGCTGCTTTGTACGAATAAGCGTGTTTTTACAGGTACCTGTAACCTTCACAGTCAATGATGCCAGCTGTTTCTACTACAGCAAGAACGTCTCCAAAACCATCTATTAGCATTGAGATTGTCTTTGCATCTGCATCTGATGTTCCTAATATTACCTGTGTATCATACGTAAATCTTAGTGTGCAATGTTTGGATTTACAATAGGACCTCACGTAAGGCACAGATCTAAATATGCTCAGATATCTAAAGTGAGTTACCGTTGTAAAAGTCCTCGAAAACCATAACAATAGTGAAAGGGGTTTGCTTTAGCCCATTCATTAACTAATGCATGTGCAGGCAACATTTGCTGATACAAATAATGAAAAATACAAGACAAGCCCAAGACAAATGTCGTAAAGTACAAGTCCTACTGTACCTGATACAGGGGACTACCACTAGGAACGTCTGTCAATGCTATGTTGGCGTCATTACACATCTGAACTTGGAATGCGAAGTAGTTGTGATTTTTTCTGGTCAATTGATATTGGTTAATATTGTCCACGGTGTCAGCCAATAGTGTGTACGTCACACCTAAAGTGTAAAGTGTAGACATAGTTACAGCATTTCACAAACACTAATAGTTCAAATTGGATTCTGCTAAAGTAATATTTCACGTCTACCTGAATGTGTTAGAAGTTCAAATTCTGCCGATATTTCAGCCGCGTTGGTTAGCGATATACTGTTTACTTCTATAACGTTCATATCGTCTCTAAATCTGTGGTCAAATTGTAATATATCATTAAAGATGTGCAATAAAATATCCACTGAATGAGAAAAATACTGTATGCTTAATAAGACGTCAGTTAAAACTTAAATCTATGTTTTAGAAGACCAGAACGCACACACTATGTTAGTAACTTACACTTCAAGTTTGCAATTAATATAGTAAAGCATGTGAAAGAATACAACTTCCTTACGTTCCTAACGTATTTTCACCAACAGTTACTCCGGTTCCAAAATAAATTTCCCTAGATTGCCACGACACCCAGAAATCTCTGTACTCGTCACAGTGAAGAATTGCCCCAGTGCCGTAAGTTTGCTCCTCAAAGTCACTCCCTGTTCTGGTTATTGTTGATTCAGTGTTTCCGTTTGTACCAAGTCTCAAGACGTAACTGGAGCAATAAAATTTCATGTAAACCAAAATTAGGAATTTATTCTGTGGTTTTTGAGTGGAAAGATACATTACATTACATTTCCATGTTTTCTTTTACTGTTTAAGACTCACAACTATCAGTTCTATCACTTTTATTATCACCGCACTGCTTTCTTTATTGTCACAAAAATGAAACAAAAGAGGAGTTGTGCGATTTACCTTGAAACAGCGTATTCTCCTGGTATTTTTGAGAGTGTAAGCCAGACGTCGCTGCACGCCTTCACTCTGAATACAAAATTCTCTCCCGTCACCGTGAACTGTATTCTCTCATAGTTCTGATCGCCAGAGCTTCGTAACAGCCACATGTCATCTGGGAGACAAATGAACTTACTAATACGGACATTTCAAAAGTTTTGTCGCAAGTAATTTTCCTTTGAAGCATCTCCGTTCAACTTTAAGAATTAAATTGAAACTTACCATCGAAGTGTGGAACAGGGGCTGTAAAAATTCAAAAGTGAAAGGTTACGGATTAAGGTTACAACAAACACAATACAAATGCGTAATTAAAATTACAAATTCAAGCTCGGTTTTAATTACAAGTAGTATTTTGTAATTGTTTACTTACGAGGTGGTTCCGTTGGTTCAACATCTGAAATGAAAGATAAAGGTCAAATTCATTCCAAGTTGGTCATTTATTTGATTGTGCCCAATACAAATAACAACTCATGACCATCCCATAACTTACAATTTTATCTTAAAACTGTAATTTGTTTCTAAAAAAAGTATTGTGTACTAAAAATGAGTTGAAATACCATAAATGTCACCAAACGCCCAGTCTCCCGGCGAGTCGTAACCAGTACTGAATCCTATTGAGTTGATCAGATGGTAATTCTCGTCGAGGTAATTGATAATTTCGCCCTGATTTGGATCAGTACCAGTTCCCATCTGCAAAACAAAAATAAAATAAACACATAACACTGATCTATCTTCAAAGGAAACAACAAATTTGAACAATGATGGGATTAGATTAAAACTAATTATTTACAAATTCTTTACAAACTATCAATGTATTGTAATTTATTATTACACTTTGATACACATTTATGGTCCCACTTTAAGAACAATATGGATTTTTCTTCTTTTCATATGATTATAAAATTTGTATGTTATTTTATTAAAAAGATAGTTTACCTTGATTGTGTTATTATACCAGGATACCCAAAAGGGTAGATACGCAGAACAGTTCATGATGTCAGCTGTTAATTCAACTTGCTGAAAAAGATATTATCAATCAAGATACAACTACAAGACACAACCCTGTAGAATTTCTGATTTTCAAAATGTAACGGGAAATGTATTCAAACAATTAAATGTGAAGTCTCTATCATATTGAATCTCAGGTTTACCAGATGGTCTTCTTCGTTGCCGACGCCCACAGCGCTCTTGAGCATCGTCTCTGTGTTGTCAAAGGAACCAATCACCAACTCGTAACATAGGACGCGATAGTTTCCTGAAAAATATAAATTTTCAAGTTTAAAACTGGATAAATGTTTTTGAACTAATGGTACTGCTTAAGAATCTGGTTTTACTTAACATGACAGGCAGCTTTAATAGATCTACAAGCACTGTAATGTCGAGATATCCATGATAAGAGATCAATGTGAAATTAGGCTTTCGATGAATATTTATATAAAACAATGTAATCTCTCTTACCAGGTATAGTAGCCATTGCCAGATGAGCATTAGCGCAAGCCTTCACATAAAACACTATAAACTCGAATCCTGTCACCATCATCCATGACGTGTTGTACGCTTTCTCGTAGGTTGTCTTCAGGGCGTATGTTTCTTCTGGATAAATCAGGCATTTATCTTATTTCAGACGTACAAGCCCAAACAACTTTTAGTTGTCTATTACATTTTTAAAATACTATTTTATAAAGTCAATAAAGGAATTGGTTGACTTTGTTCTTTATGTTATTATTCTCTGAAACAACACATGGTAGAATAATTTAATGCAATTTATATAAATAAGATTTACCTGGTACGTAGTCAAGCTCCCACTCGGTTGGAGTTTGATGAGACTTTACAGCCAAGAACCGCGCAGGTTGTTCCATCGTGTACGAAAACAAACTGTTGTCAAACGGTGAGCCACTTCCAATCTGTGAATATAAATGTGTATTATTTGTGTATAAAGCGTGTTATTATTTTATACGGACACACCCTTCTACCTGGTTATTAACTCGGCAATAATAACTAATAGTGCCAAGTTTATTGGCTCTTTATTGCCGAGAAGTGATATTGCTGAGTTGTTGATAACACATTCTTGTTTCAGAACATCCTAAAATTTAAGGGCCTCTGTTGGTAAAATATGATTTGACAACAAACCAGTAAATTCGACTCCTCCCAGGACAGCCAGAATCTCCTATATTCGTCACAATCCAGGGAATCCAGATATTCTATTTCCTGCAGTATTGTTCCGTTCCGGTACAATCCCACCATGGTGTTGTCGTAGGCTCCTATCACATACTCGTAACTAGACGGATGCCTGAAACGGAAAACAAATCAAAGGATGATTTTTTATTCCTACGCTGTGTAAAACCAAGAAAGTTAGCTTGAGACCGTCATGCTTTGCAAGAATATGGAGGTCAGAGAAGCGTTTTACATCCCATGTATACATTTGGTTCATCCAAGGTTCTGTAACTTATGGAGCAGTATTTAGACCTTGGGGAAACCTTTGAACTGTCATTTAACTGTGCTCTAGTCAAAATCTTAATGTAAATGTTACCAGTCTTCAGCGTCGTCCAAATATGACACGACAATATGAGCATCGTGACAAGCTTTCACTCTGAACGTCGCGTAAGTTCGCCCCACAAACAACTTGTGTTCCTCGAAACTTTGAGTCGGATAGAGCCGAACCGAGGCAGCTACAATGCAAAATTTTGAAAATACCATGTACTTCGTTTTCACCGTCCTTTGCTAAATTGACACGTCACAAATTGTTTGAGTATTATTCTCCATTTGACGTGAATAAATTATCCGATGTCAAAGAATTTAAATTGTATGCATGGATTTTATTCTTCCGATTTGTTCTTTTTTGCTGCTATCACAAAATATCTGATTAAATTTACAACCATAACTAACTTTGGCTGCTGACAATGTAAAATTGTGCGTTGTTGCCACTTGCACTAGCGAATGAGATCCCAGCGAAGTTGTACGAGTTTGTCGGAGTATGTTCGATCAGGACGGCCGCACCGATCACTGCCGATTGTCCCAGTTTTATAATTCCATCCTGCCAGCTCAGCCAAAACGTTCTAAAAGTGGTAGATGATAAAACATTTTCGTTTAATTCACTTTTACAAGTTCAATCAAACACGATTCAATGAAAGATGTTTCTTCGCCCCTAGAAAGATGATATATTGAATTTTTTGTACAACGCAAAACCAAACCTTTTCTAAAAATGAAATTTCCAGGACTGCATGGATGTGAATCAATCGTTTGACAAGACATGCATACCACAATAACGCAGCACAATAATTTAGACTACGATCGGACGTACTTGTAATAGTTACAATGCAGGATTCCGGGTGTTTGCTCACTTTTCTCTTCTGGGCCCTGTACACCGTGATTTATACTTGTCATATTTTCAGGCGTCATCATTTCGATTTCGTATGTCTATAAATAAAATTACGATAACTTAATTTTGTCTTGTGACAAACGTGCAGTGAAAGGGCTTTAACTGTTGCAACAATGAAGGTACGGTTTCAAATGTTTTCGGTTCCTAATCGAGGTTTTTTCCAAATTGGTTTTACTGTTTGGTATTAAGCTAATTAGGTTAATTAGTCTAATTTACCTAATTCAACGGACATAGTAATTGCAGAAATATATTGTTGTTTAATTCCAATTAAAGTTCTGGTATAAATTTTAGTATCATTATCACAATTAGGAATATAGTGTTTTACATCCTTCCCGGTATTTGCCAATTTTGGTTTAAAAAACCGGAAAATATAATTAGGCTAATTTAGCTACCTCGCCTAATTCCATTAAAACCAATTTGGAAAAACCGTGAGCGGCTAAACTATCGTGCGTGCAGAAACAGCGAGAAGCGTGGAGAGGACCGCCATTATTTGTTACCGTTTTACAACAATTGGATTACGCGATATTTTCGAGTTATTCAATTTGAATATTGTAGTTATTACATTATATACCTATCATTTATCAGTCAGTTAAAGTTCATGTCAATCGTAAACGTTTCTAAAGGAATGTGTATTATGTACCTCTACTCTTGTATTATACATGACGCTTGACAGGGCGATCGTGACATGGCCACAAGACTTGACACTAAACACAAGGGTATTCCTGTCTGTCACTGACACCCAAAATCTCTCATAGCCTCCATCAGGAAAAGTCAGAACAGAAATCATGTCCACTACAATTTAAGAATTTGTACAAATAAAGCAATTGGTTTGTCATATTGATTAGTTTTACTATCCGACGAATGGATTTCATTCGGAAAGTGTGGGAACCTCATCTACGTTTTTAACGAGGTCAGGTGAATTTGTGTTGATGTAGCGTTAACCATTCGAAAATCACTTTTTTATTTTGAAAAGGCTCACGGAGGTTTTCTTACCGCTTGGTTCATACAGCTCCCACAGACCACCGTTCGCTGCTTCTGGTCCAGTTGCTATTGCGATAAAATTGATTGTGTGAAGTTGTTCATCGGGTATCTCCCAGGTCAGTACCTCGTAACTCGGATACGACTGTCGCCCCACAGAGAGGCGTCCGTTCGCCCAACTGACCCAGTAAGGTTTGTATGCGTTACAGTGTAATGCCGACGATGACTGTCCTGTAATTATAAAACAACATCAGTGCCTTTAAGTTTTACATGAAAGATAAACATGTTTTACAATTTTATCTGGGAAACGCTATTTGAACAACAATAGAAACTGACATGGACTATTCTCACGCAGACAGATTTAGATTGATATTTCCCTCAAAAATTATCCCTGCGGGTATGTTAACACAAGAAATTGTTAATGGTAATAGTGTCCAAAAACGTGCTGGGTGTTTCTGCCATCCGATTTCCATTGATAGAATCCTTGATAACAACTTCGTGGTAATTGTCTCCATCTTTGAGTGAGAGTGTCACTTCATAAACTTGGGAACTGAAGTCTTGAGGATTGTATCCCAACGCTATGTGAGCATTCCAACAAGCCGATACCTGCAACGTGTTATGTGTAATTCAAGCTGATGTTCTTGGTAATACATCTGCACAGTAAAGCTAAGAGATGCAGTGCATTGCGATATTCTGATAAGCAACTCTACAATACCTGGAATTCATAATAAGTCCTGAAGAGCAATGGTGCAAACCAGTTTTCAGCATATTTCAGGAAACGATCATCTGCACTGGTGTCGGGAGTAATGGTACCATAAACATTTCCTGATAGAGAATAATAATCGCATAGATTTACATTTTATAGTGTGCACAAGATTTTAATTTGTTCGGATTTTAACCCAGGAGTGCTGGTAAAGAATCGGTGGGTTAAGAATTGTCGATGTTGTCAAGTATCTTTTTATTGAGACATTAACAATTAGACATGAATTAATTGTGGTTTTACCTTGTAGCTGTCGGATGGACCAGTATCCGGTGTAACCGTTAGACGTGGCGAATGCGATCGAGTTGACTCTGTGCGGTGATGTGTGTTTCCATTTCAGGATGATACTGGATCCTGGCGATGCACCCAATCCGAGTCGGAAATTGTCGTTTTCCCATCCTGGACAAGAAGTATTCACAGATCACATCATCGCCATATTACTGTCGCGTGGTTCTTATTCTTTGCCGTGAGGCGTGTGATCATTGAATGCAAAAACAACTCTAACAGCAAAATAACTT